>JAHZMW010003168.1:0-10602 GCA_027743745.1 Alloscopus bannaensis
CTTGAAGTACGTAATGTGTATCTTGACTATAGGAATCGCTAGTGTCTAGGTGCCAACGAAACAGTTTCGGCTACATAACAGTGTCACTGCAGTCGCAGATAAGCGTCTTTCCGCTTAGCCTACAACGACTACACACTTATTCCAGTAGTTCTAGTTGCATGATAACAGCAAACACTTTTTCTAAACCAAGTCATGCATAACTTCAATTATTAGACTAATCGGGCAATAAAAGAACGCCGCCAGATAAACTAGTTCTACAGTAGTTTTGCATTGTAACAATTTAACATTTGTTTGCATTGTATCAGGTTAGTCTATGCCGTCAAAAAAAATACAAGTACTCTGCCCGTGCTGAGAACTATTAATCTAAATTCAAAGTTCTAAATAAAATGTTATCCAAAATTGTAAAAATCATTCACGTCACTGTCACTGTCAATTTGTAAAATCTACGTAAAACCGGGATATATTTCTCATATTTGAACTAAAACATCATCTATCTTCCTATCATGCATAAACCATAGCTATGATTGCATTGCAGTCTCACTCACAAGTTGTCAGAGTTTGTTGATTGTTCTAAGCAACTAAACAGTGCTACATACCACCACCGTCGTGCGTCGTCGTCTTACTTCACTTGCATTTAGTCGGTCTCCATAAGTAATCAATCACCATTAACTTTGAATACGTGCATTGAAGATTCCCTCAGAAATCTCAGCAGTCTAAAACATCTCACGAGATATACATATGTTTCTACGAAATATACATACATAGCCTGCAGTACTCCTTGAACAAAAAGTTACGACGATAAGCATACAAAGACATGAAGGCACCTACTTAGAATTAGTACATACTTCGGTACTTGTAAATAAAAAGTTGTCATCTTCCCTCCTAAACGACAAAACTAAGCATTACAGAGAGGATTCAACCTGGTCAAACTTTTCAGTTTCCAAATCGCCGCTGTTCGTATTGGACTCGGCAGCTTCCGGAATGTCTTCGAGGAAACCACCAGATTGCATAGGTGGTTGCAAGATCGGTCTATCGGGAGCACATCTTGTTACTAGTGGAACCAAGAAGCTGATGGCAGCGGCCACGATAAGAAAACCCCCGGCGAGATAAAAAGAGATATCGTACGATTTGAACGAGTCAAAAACGGCTCCTAAAATCCAACAAAAAATAATTTAACTTTAAATGTAGCAGGAGCAAAGCAGTAAATCCTTCATAAATATATACCCGCCAAAGGTGCTCCCACAATTCCAGCAGCGCCACGAAACAAAATGAGAAGACCGAAAGCATTAGTCAGATTCTCAAGGCCGAGCAAATCGACGAGAATTATCGAGGTGAGGGAAATATATGCAGAGACAAAGAGACCGAAGAAAACTGCCACTGCGACGTATGCGTAGTAGTTGGATCCGCAGGAAGGAACGGCAAGCACGCATGCACCTGAGAGGAGGATGCAAATATTGTTCAGGAACAGAGAGTTCACTTGGGGCAGGTCCGAAAGCATTCCTGATACGACTCGACCAATCGTATTTGTTACTCCGATTATGGAGAGCAGAAATGCTGCAGTATCCTTAGCCACACCCTGCACGCACGAATAATGATTAACGATTACAGCTTAAAACAATAATTGTTTACTACAATATAACATTTTACTAATAACGATGTAGCGCGATGCTTACCTGTGTAGCGGCCGCATCAACAAGGAACACAAAGGGAACGTAAAAGCCTAACATTCCAAACACGTTGCTGATCGCTATAAAAAGGAATACTGGATTGGCGAGAAGCGAGAAATCCATGAGTTGCGCAAGTGCACTCTTGAAGGCTCCCACTCCACCTCCGAGACATGGACAAACGGATGACTTCTCCTTTTCCGGTGACATGTAACCATCCAGCTCAACGCCGGAACTAGAACCTCGAGGAATGTTGAGGATGCTCTGTCTATACGAATTGATACTCATCTGCGATTTGTACTCAGGCAAATTGACTATAGAGCCTGAATAAAAAATGTCCTTTCTCGACATTGGCCTAATTATGTGTCGTGGTTCGGTAGCAGTTGGCTTCTGCGAGCTGCTGAAGATAAGCCCATCAGAGAGTTCAGCTTTACTCCATAAACTATTGTTCTCTTCGTCTTGAGTGGCTGCACATACAAGTAAAAGAGGCTAGTTTGAATGTGACGAAATGCACGACTTTCCATGGCATTAACATGCAGGGATTACCAGAATTAATTATTTTCGATCCCATGAAGGAAGCAATGGAACCCTTAATGGTATTGGTAATCGATCCACGTCGAGACTCTTGATGAAATTGCTGGAGATTGGCTTTACTATAAAAAAAATAGACCACATTGTATGCGGCGGCAATCAATAATAACACTATTGGTCCACCAAGAAAAACGTTAGAATTACCTTCCTTTGGTAGTTGCAGTGCCAAGTGGCACAGCTTTGAATGATGGCCTTCTGGCTGCATGCTGCTTATCAAAGACAGGCACACTTGTATTCTTGGGAATGCTCCTGCCGTAGTTAAACTGTGGAGCAGAGCCATTTCTAGGAATTCCTCCAGATCTTCCTCCTCCAGCCGGTGTTCCCACGGTGCTACCGACACGAGGTGGCATAGACGGTTTGCTTGGACTTTTGCTCATTAAAGCTGCACCCTCCTGCTTCACGCTGTTAATCGGAGTTGTTTGAATGCTCGATGGAGACGACGACTGCACTCCTTCACTGTTTCGACGTTCTCGTAAACCTCTCTTGTTAGGGATACTAGATTTAGAACGTTATGTTATGATGATTATGTTGTATTGTTATGATTATAACAATTGAACTGAACTACATAAACAGTTTTTCATAGCAGAAATTAATAATATTATGTTGTGTACTCACGGAATACTGGTAGACGAAGGAAGGTCCTTCGCATCCTTAGACTCTGATGGAGTGTCGGCCTCGTCAGACTCCTTCTCCTCCTCAATGGGCTCGGGAATATTGGGAAGAGTATTGTTGTCATCGGCGTTTGCATTAGGTGAGTCGTCTCTCGCTTTCTTTTCCGGGTCTACAGATCCTTCTCTACTGCCTTCTGAATCCACAGTGCTCCCTGTGTCAGTCGCCTTGGCTTCAGTGATTGTTGGCAGTACTGACATCGTTGGAACAGGAGTCAAGCCTCCCCCAGACACTAACTGATCAAGATGGAAACTAGAGTGAACCCCTGGATCAACGTTCAATGGCATTTTCAGACGTTTCTCCATTGTTCCGTCTGGAAGCTGAACCATGAAGTACGCAGAACCTGTCGTTACACACAGGACAATTCAAACTATCACGTAAACTATCCCAGAACTACTTTTGATCGTAAAAGCTAAAAAAAACAGTAATGAATTACCAGCCAACGACCCCCTTTCCAAGTAATGCCTCTTATCGTCTGCCATACGCTGTAACAACGGCTTCGTCTTTCCTCCACGTTCAACTTCTTCATCCTCGTCATCTATTTGAACTTGAACTTCCAACGGCTTCATCAAAATTCCAAACGCCTGAAAGTGCACAATCCACCACAGATAATACAATAATTCAAGTTTCTTTTCTGTGAAAGAAGTACGCGTTAATTATAACCTACTCCGCAAGACAAAATCAGTCCTGCAAAAACCAGATTTGCTTTGCGCCAGTCCATTACTGAGAGGAGCCAAGAGGCAAAAGGAGCAAACACAAACGTTCCTACACCTGCAGTTCATTAGATGATGAAAATCATTAATAAAATGAAATTAGACAAATGCAAACTGGAAAACGGAAAAGGCGTTACTCACCTGAACCACACACTGCTATTCCGGTGGCAAGAGCACGCTTTGATTCGAAATAATAGCCAACACATACGACAGCCGGTAAGTAAATTAAACCAAACCCCACACCTATAATATTGAGTTAAAAATTAATACACGGATAATAAAAGACTTGATTCGTTTCATTGCAGCAAATATTCATAATTCATAATTCTGTCACCGTCACGTATTTATTGGAGAGGCAGAATCGATAATTTAACTTAAATACAGTTCATTCCACTTGATGACAGTAAATACAGAACGATGTATTACACAAGCATTTACCGAAATTTATTCATTTTAATAAAACGTCATTTCAACCACCAAAAGCCACAGAGACCTCATTCATTCCATAAACTAAAAATGTTGACACGATTAGGTTCGCATCACATTCTTCACACACGGGCAAAAATAGTTTCAGATAAAGCAGTGGACGCTTTGCGCGCAGAAATGAAATACTGTCAGAATTTTGACTTCTGACATTGCCTACGTATTACGTTTGACAACGAAACATGCGCAACAAGATGAGGTCGAGGATTGCCTTCCTCTCTGTCTCTCTCAGTTCGTGTAAGATAAAAAATCATGTTGTCTGTTTTCATGCACAACATAATTTTCTACTCGATTCATTCCATTCTTATCGCTTTTCATCACCTCATCTCATCATCATAATGTTCTGCAACAGTTACAAAACACGTTTCACCGAGACTGTGTCAGCCTACAACACAATTTCAGACAAACATGATGACCATCCCAGAAAATTTCTTGAAATTTATCCACCATCACGCTCTACTTTCCATCAAACCTGTGTCTGCGTCAGTATATAATATAAATTGACGCATTAGTTAGTCACAGTTGTCAAAGCAGTCGGACTGCGAAGAAGTACGCTTTTGAAAGCAATAAATTATAGCTTATCGAAGAGACTGAGTTTAGAATAGAGAGAAAACAAGTACTTCGTCAATACCTCCAATAACTCCATACGTCAGCATGAGAATACTGAGATCCGGAGAGAGTGATGACAGTGCGAATCCAGCAGCTCCCACAAATGCTCCAAGGATGCAAACTGTTCGGCATCCATACTTGTTTGCCAGGGCGCTAACTATAGGACCTAAAGGCCATTTGTAGCCATAAAAGTAAACAATTAGAATTCTTGAAAAGCATAGTTATTTTCCCCTTTTAAAATCAACCACCAACAACCTAAGTACATGAACATATAATTTAACTGCATAATAATTTCTTTCACCAACCTACTATACATCTCGTTTCACAAGAAAACATGACTTTCACATACGGCTGGAACTCCTGCGTCTCTAATATCATACATGACGAGCCCTTCATCCTCATCTTCGTCGGGTGCCTCACTGACTGGTGACAAAGGGGCCTTTTCGCCCCGCATCTGAAGACCCTGATCATCATTGTCCTCTCCCTAGAATACAAGGGCAAGACAACACAGCAAACTAGGTATTAGCATAATTTATTTTCCACCAAACTCTTGCCTCAATATGGAATACCTTTCGTTTCATAACGAGGGGGTTGGGGACGTAGAGAAATCTTGTGTTTCTGTGATTGATCTACGCAAAAACCATCCGATTTTTTACAACCTTTTCTTAAAGGCAGAACGGAAGCACAACGCTCTCACTGACACCTGATGCAGATGTATACGAGCAGCGAATTTTTTCATCATAAATACATGCATCAACAACTTCTACTAACTATAAGTAAGTACAGCTAAATCTTGAAAGCCTCCCAAACACAAAAAACTCGCTCACTCCCCAATGTAGGTATTTATATTTTAGGGGAGTTTTGTGCAACGTAAAATGAATGATAACTCAAATACCTATTATACTTCCTCATTTACATCTCCTCGCCTCGCCACAGAGTGTTCGTTATTCAAGAACTCTAAATTCCACTCGCGTGTGTGTTCTAATTCTCAATAGTCAACCACACACATCTGCATTAACATCCCTACTAACTTGCCAGATTGTATGCATATGCATGTATAAAATTGATTGTATGTATAAAAAACAGGACTAAACACTTGAAATGAAATTTGCATTGTAGCTGAACGTCAATTGATCACTCGACGACGACGAGTACAACGTCGGAACTTGAGAGTCAAACGAAACGAACAAAGCTCTTGAACAACTCTTGTCGTCAACATGCACCTAGTCATTGATTCAATTAAATGCAAACTAATATCAAATATTAACATTGCGACTGGTTATCAGAAATCAGTAAGTTGTAGGTGACAAGTTGCAAACAGTTTCAACGAATAATCAAAATCAAATCACTCAAGCAAAAATAATAATTAAAAAAAAGTAAAAAGGCTTACAGTGTTCCTGCGGTTGAGAGATTTTAGCAGCTTCCCCATTTTTATAAATTACTACACGATCTCTTCTTCGAAATGTCTGGAGGAATGAAAAGACAAACGTGGATAGTAAAAACCAAATGGAAAATTGAACCGCCGGAGACACAACCTAAACACCCAGCTGACGTGACTGTCTGGTTAAAACAGCTGTCTTGGGACTTACATGCAAATGGAGTTGGGTTGGAATTGTTGCTAGGTGTTAGGGAATGAAATAAAACTGGAAAATAAATTTTACAATAATAGAGTCTTTGATGGACAGTACTACTCACTGTTGTTCGTTCGGGCCATATTATTTAGTACCCAAACTTGCCAAATAATACATAGATAGAATCTGACAAACTCTGGGGTATTGAGAGGCGACTGAAGGCTAACAGGTCAAAGAGTTAAGCCACTTTGTAATCAAAGGGAGTGTAAAATTAGATCTGAGAAAACGCAATCCGTTATTAGGAGACTGCAGGTGCACATAGTGGACCGCAATGATACTTGTAGTCGGTCCGTTTATCCGTCCGTCCGCTTCGTGCGATAACTTAATTTTTTGAAATTCTGACTCCCCACATTGTCACGTGGAAAAGCTAGCCATTCATAGATAACAACCATCATAACCGCTTTAACTTTCGAGCAACACGAGCTCCAGAATCGGCTGAAACTTATTTTGAAGCTTAAGCAGTCTGACTCTGAAACGAATTGAGTTTCGCAGATCTGGTTTCAAAGAGGTGATTTTTATTAATAATTTTCTATGAACTCCAGGGGCATTATCTTACTTATCTATTTATGAAACCTGTAGTAAAGCTCGTAATAATAATAATTTTACCACGCGACCTGCCGTCTCCGACAATATTTTATGATATTCGTTATTTATAAATGGCTAACTTTCAAACGATACATCACATGCCAAGTGTGACAATGAAAAGAAATATGTGTTAACTAATCCCATTCGGGATTCGGGATTCCCATACAATATCACATGCCATACCCAACGTTGGTAATATTTGTCACCTTTCATTTGACACACTTTCGGTAGAGGTCACGGGTCGGTTGTCGGTGACAGCAGTCACACTCCCACAGTCAGATTTTGAAAAACTCGTTTACAACCGTTGAATGCTTTTCAACGGCATTCAACGGTTGTAAACGAGTTTTTCAAAATCGTTGTGATATTTGTTACCCCTTATGAATGACTGGATTCAATTCATGTATCACTTGATATAACTGGATTTTTTGTGACCTATGACCTGACAGGAAACGGGTCGGAGTCACGGGCTGGTTGACGAACTCGACCGAGCTATTGTTACCTTGATAATGTTGTGAAATCAGAATTTGATAAAAGTCTATCCGTTTTTGAGTTATCGTGCCCACGGAAGGCCGGGCGGATAAACGAATAGACTGATGGTGCAAGTGCTGGTGCACTCTCATAAGTATCCTTTTGGTCCACTATGCGAATCTGCACTGCAGATCAGCAGTCTGACTGATAGTAATTCCCTACTGTAAACCCTCGAAATTGTAATGGACTTGTTTTGATTGTGTCTGAACGTGAATAAATTAAATTAATAAAGATGCGAAAAGTCAAATGAAGGGGCAGCTCTACCGGCACCTGTCGTCATATTCCGTCAAGCACAAAATCTAAGATGATATGTATTTTAGGGCAATCCATGTATTCTAGGTCTCTCTGGCATCTAGAATCTAGATAGAGTTGATGCAGAGAATCACCGATGCACCTCATATTGTGACTTTCTCCAGTGGAGAATCTCCACACGCATTCCAGTCAACCTTTCGTATCACCTAGTTATGAGGTGTATTAAAAATGTCATCGGTATATCTCTAGTTTGTGTTTTTAAATTGATGAATAACCCATGCGTGCAGGCGTTTTCCTATGTTTTGTATAGTGTAAATTTTACAAAGGAAAAAGAGACATATTATTATGCGCCTTTTTTATGAACTCAAAAATTTCATCTGTTCCATGGGCGACTATGAACCCTTCCGCTATCCTGGAGAGTTCTCAAGGGGAAATTCATGCACTGGTGTTGAATAACCCGTAGTTATTTTTAAAAATCAAACTCGGAAAATCTTTGACCTTTCTGCATGACTACAGACTGTTAATTACGCAGCAAAAGGATTTACAGTATATTGTTTGTCAATGTTATACATTATACATGTCAAATTGTATGTCAATAGACTCCGGCTTAAAAACTGCAAAGTGGTTGTAATCCCTGGAAATTTTCCGAAAAATCTTGGAGGGTTGAGTCAGGGTTCATCATTTTTCGCCCATGCAACGAGCTTTAACATTAAATTCAAAAAAGGGCTAGTCAGCCCTTTTTATTAATTCACTGTTAAATCTTTATGTATTTACGAGACAATCGACGTAATTTGCTAGGGATATTATGGTGAATGTAATATTTTAGCAACTATTCTCACATAATACATTAAGTATTTAGACGAGATGAGCCATTGATATCGAACAGAATCAAGATAAACATCGAACTTCAGTTTCAAGGTAGTTGTAGAAATGTTTCTTCTTTCTTCATTCATTTCTTTCATCCAGAGAATGTGATTGTACTAAACGAAACGGCCCGAATCTAATTTTTATCTAGAGGTTTTTGCAGACAAATCACTGGCTTTCGTCATTTCAACCTCATTTTGCATTTATTGTTACCTGCAGCTGATAGATTTGTCTCTCTGGCTGAAATTCGGTCTAATATGTTGATTTAGCACTGCTTAAAAAATAAAAGGGTCGGGTAAATCCAATCAACAATAATTATTTACGGTTGCATCCACCAACCCTTCAGCATTTTTAATTTTTCACACCAGAGGTTCTAAACCCAAAAGTTAACTTGCTCAGTCAGTTTGTCAATTTTGAATTTAAAAAACTGAAAATCAGCCCAGTCCTGAAGCAAGCAGTACTTGCGGATCCGCAGATTTGACTGTTTGCACGTTGCATGTAATAAAACCCAAGGAAAATTTGACATTCGTACTACTCAAGGTGTGAACCACAATGTTGCTGTGGATCGCTGTATATAAGGTGGACCGAATCTTTTGCTTTTTAAAATGTCTATGGGACGATGAATCCTTATTGCACTTGGTATTTATAGCCACTATACTCGTAAAAAAATTTCTCTGGTTACCTTGGACAAAGCCTTTCACTATCTTACCTGCTAATCACTACTGTATCGAGATGTATAACTCTAGAAGTACGATGTGAGGAAGCTGGAAATTTTACAACTGACAATGAGTGTAAGGAAGCGTCACACCCCAAAATCCTAAGAGGACAAACTGACACGGAGACGGACAGATGAGAACTGACTGACTGATGAATAAGGTCGGTCGACGAGCTCAACTTCGTTTGATTATAAGTATTTTAGAGAAGAGAATTTTGTTTTCCTCTGTGAACATTAAACAGGAAAACAGGAGAGGAGTCATCATCAGAATAAGACGAGTCTGTGACTGGTGTGTAAAACACGATATACCTTCTACAGATTTTATGATCAATATTCAGCATCACATCACATTATTCACTCTTCTCAGCTCTATCCCTTTGTGCATATGTGGATATATATCATGAAGAAACACTCACAATATTCATAATATACATGCATACACATGACATACTACTTAAGCAAGTGCGAGGAAGAAAAATTGCGGACAAGTAAACCTATGCTTCTGTGAAATTACAGTAGATGAAATTACTGCAATACAGAGATACAAAAATCGTACCGGTTGGTCGTTTGGCCGTATCATCGATAAATTAAATAATTTTTAAAATTCTGATAACGGCATATTGTCAAGCGTCCAAATATTTATCTCGGACGATTTCGTTAACCAGCCCATGATCCCAACCGGAAGTGGGTCAAATGAGGTCCGGGTTATTATTGTTATTTTTAACTCCGAAACGGTTAGACTTTTTCAATTTCTGACTTCATCACATTGTCAGGAAAGAATGCATCTCATTTGCGTCATAATTTGACCCCGGCTCGGCTGTTGATTTTTTATTCAAATTTTTTGTATTCAAAATTGATAAACCATGGCAACGCCCATGGCCGCAAATCACACCCCCGGCAGCAACCTTTGACCTTTATGCATAGTTTTACACTACAAATGACAGCTGAAGAATTTTATCTCACAAAAGCCTTTTCAGTGTATTGTTTGCACAAAGCAAGTCAATACACGTACAGAGCCTTTGACTCTGAAAGTGAGAGTTCCTGTCCCGGCCATCGACGAGCTGATTGGCTACATTGCAACTTTCGACCAATCATCACAAGTCCATTTGCAGTGCAGCCAATTAGCTCGTCGATTTCAGGGACAGGAACTCTCAGAGCGATAGGTCCTGTACTCAGGGATAGGTAATTGAGCATTTGCAGTAATTGAATTAAATTAAATGCATTAATTCTATTTGATAAAAGTAATTCAATTATGCATTAAATTAAATGCACCTGGTGTCAATTAATGCATTAGCATT
>JAHZMW010003169.1:0-227131 GCA_027743745.1 Alloscopus bannaensis
CCTTTCAGTCTCCTTTGTAAACTAGGTTTGCAATCTTTTATTGATTACTCATCCCTTATTGATGAGCGTAGTTGTTTATGTATTGCTCACCATCGCCATTGTGTATTGTTTTTTTTTCAGCTCAAGCTGTCCGTACGACGAATGGCAGCCTGCATGGTGGAGGAACCCACACTCAAGGTAAACTAAACGGAGCGCACACTTCGATGTCTGCGTTACTTCATTTCGAAGTTTATTTGTCGTTGCAGACGAGGAGAAACTTCAATATTGAACAAGCCCTTTCACTTGGATGATTTTGTTGTACTCACACGTATACAGGGTGATAGAGGCTCGTCTTCCGCGAGGACGCATGGAACGTTCAGTAGTGGCAACAACGAGCATTGGTTCTCCAGCCGGAAATTTCATGCGACGATGAGCCCTCGTGTGCAAAACAACGTCGTGCTCCTCTTCATCTCAAATGTTAGCCAAAGTTGTGCCATCACCGAACCTCCATCACGGAACGACAGTTCGGCCACCCATAACTGCCACTCGAAGGTAAGAGGGATGGAAAAACACACTAAAAGTCTCTGATCTGTAATCCGCGTGTGTGTCGGATCGAGAGGGAACGTGTTGGAAAAGCTGTGCTGGGTTTAAAATTACATCCAAGTTCCCCAGTTGAGTGTACATAATTCCTCACGATGAGCATCGAAATGCAATTACGGACTAACTAAGTAGTACTAGTAGTAGTAGTAGTAGTAGTACATGATTAGCGAAAAAAAAAGTTTCAACCCTCTAAAAAGCTCCGATAGGAAATGTAAAAGGATACTTAAAAGATACTTTTGCTGGGTGTAAGGGTTGTACTCATTTTATATATGAAACGGATCGATTGTGCAAACAGCTACAGGCAACTTTGATTTCCTTCAAACTCAAACTCAAAAGACCCTTTCCTCTTATCGATTCGAGTGAAAAGAGAGAGAGAGAGAGAAAAGAATTTTGTACAGACAAAATACCTATCAATAGCAAAATATGCAGTAGTGAAAGTAATTCGTTCTCGTTCTCTCTTCTTCTATGTGTGCTACAGGAGAAATCCAAAGAAGTTGTGTTCTCATGGCCGAAAATTGTGGACTCGACCACTATGAAGGCACTCTTGGCCTCACAGGGAATGTTTTCTACGCTCTTTCGACTCCTTCGTGACGTTACTGGATCGAGCCCACTGTTGTAAGTCGACTAATTTCTCGTTGTACTTACATGCGCACGTAGCTCGACAATTTTTTTGTCCTGAATGAGCGGCTCACGGTGGACGTGTTTTTGCAAATATCACTGCAGACATTGAAAATGACGATGATGCTAAAGCATGTCCGTCTTTTTGGTTTGCAAATATGCGAGAAAAAAACTATACGAAATTTTCGCGTCACCTCAAAATTTTACTTACTGACTCCGTTGTAAATTGATGCATCAATCCAGGTCTAGGATTACCATAGACGACACTGAATTGGACGTGTCGTACAGTAGTGACGATGGTGGGGCTAGTCTCCTTTTATTGGCAGTTGCCACCTCTTTACTAACCTTTTCTGATGATCGTCCAAGTGTGTCCAAGGTAAACGGGGAGGCTGAAAGTGGGGGCAACGCGGACAGGGCTGGTGTTCCAGGCGAGAGACGGAGAAAAGAAAGGAAAATCCGATGGTAAAAGCTTCTTACTCCTTCAACAGCTTCTTCTTGTCGTATACGGCAGCATTATGGCTTGTCACAGAAATGTGCATTGTAGCAAATTTCTTGGATGGGAGATAATCTGGAGAGTGTCTTTTAAATGTCACAATTTTGTCGTCCCATTCAACAAATGGGAAACCACTTGTTATTTCGCCGACATGGTCTCTCGTGTGCAATAAAAGTAATCGTTTCTTTTTTTTGTGTGCCATCTCACAGGAGTACCCCACACGTTGGAGGCGGCGTGACGATGAGTTCTCGAATAATGACGAGGTTTGAGAGCTTATTGAAATTTCAATTTGGATCCTTTAACAGGTTAGGATGCATGCCAGATTGGTGTACTAGTTTTTTTTTAAATGAGAATAATTGTAAATAATTTTATGATGAATAAGAAAACATGAAGTTTTCTTCAGGTTGAGATCAAGTTGCCCCATATTAGATTTTTTCATCTGTCAATACGACGAAAATGTTCAAGTGTACCTGATCTTTCACAGAGCGTTCAAAGAAGCTAGCTCCGAGAAGATTAGTCACTTTCTCAATAACTCGATGTCGGCATTGGATGACTTGACGGAGGACTTTCTGTTTCTCCAAGCGCCTGGCAACTTTTTTCGCATACCCTATAATATTCAGGTGAGGATCCCCAGAAACATGATATGAGAATGGTTGATGAAACGGATATTCTCAAATGACGATTTGATTTTGCAGAGTGGCATTGACGACACTTTGTACTACTTTGAAACTTCGGATTCCCTTGACAGTCTTGTAAGTCAGACTTATAACAACTAATTGAAGAGTTCATTGCAAGGCAAAAAAAAAGAAATTAAAAGCAAATTGTCATTGTTGCAGAGTATATCGCGTGGATCTCGGCTTCCAAATACACCAGTTTTTTATTGTCACGGCTCATGCTTAATGTACAAGGTAATTGGAGTTTGATAGAAATTTATTATATAAGAACTTTTTAAAGCTTTGTATGAGTGACAGGGGTGTGTAATGTTGATTGGATCATCCATTAGTATTGAAAATGAGGTGTGTGTACTGACATCTAGGGTTATCTCGTCACCTCCCACATTGAGAATGAGTTATCCTGCTTTTTCCATGGTTGGTGGAAAACCCAACTCGGGGTCTGGGGACGCAATCGGCACCTTTTCACGGAGAAATGGGAGCGTCTCTCCCGTCTCGTCTTGTGGCATAAAACGCACGTTCCAATTAAAGAAGTGAGACCCAGTGGCAAGCGGAGGTCAGAGGACAACGATGAACTTGATGACGATGACTTAAGTATAGATAATGATGGGCTAGTCAGGCGTAAAGAGCCTGGTTTCCGACAATGCTTCTCTGGCCTTGTTGGAGTTGTAAGCTACTAAATATATGGATATGACTTATATATCTAGAGAATATGTATGAACGTGATTTTTCATTGTTGGCCCAGTGAAAACATATAAACTTGTATGATTTATTAGGGTAACTTTGCAGTTGGCTTTGTTCTTGAGAACATGACGCAACATCACGGGTATGGATTTTAGAGTAAAGTAGTGAATTAAGTGGTCAGCAAGTGCTACGCGGTTAGTATAACGGTATATACGCTTGTCGTTTTAGACCAACTCAACCGGACCTGGGCTGGCTGCGTCGAGCTATGACCACCATATGCCGGCTTCACTACTCCAGACTAACTCGAAACTTTGAAGGTTGGTTGCAAAAGCAAGATAAACGCGAGGGTAGGGAGCTGGTTTCGAAGATTTCGAAAGGATCAAAACGACCGCGGGACCTGCAGCCAGGTACACTTTAACACACAATTAAAACAGTTTGGCCCATTGGCGGTAGTAATACCCTTGTAATTATCAATGTTTTGAGTAATGCTATCAATTGTGGTTTTCCGAAATTCCAACAGCCACATTCGCCAAATCCCCGGCGAGGGGAAGCATTTTGAAAAATGCCGATGTAACTTCCCCAGGCGCATTTGGGAGGATTGGTTCCTCTCAATTTTCAGCAGCGTCACTAGCTCTCCCTCCCACAACTTTAACAGTGGCAGGGAAGCAACTCAATCTTCAATCACATCTTGTGTCTTCGTCTCCGCACATGCTGGAGGATCCTTTAGTCGAGCCTGGCGTGGAGAGAGGTGAACCTGCTGAAGGTTCCGACAGTGATGACGACGACGCGACAACTGCAACTGGAAGTGATAGTAGCTCTCTAAAATGGGTATGATGCAGCATTTCTTTGGAAGTCACATCTTCAGATAATCATAACTCTATTACGGCTCTGATTTTAATTTCCACCGGTGTTTCTTGTTGCAGTACGAAATTGGAGTTGATGTGGCCTCAGGCGGAGCTGGTTTCAGAACTTTGAAGGCTGACAAACCTATGCGGTACGTAATATAGTGGGGCATTTGCATTTGCACTAGCATTTAGTACAATTTTGTTTTTGAAAATATAATAAGACCACAATTGTTATGTCTGTGCATGATGTATATCATTAGTTTCCAAGTGCCGGAGACGGTACTAACTTTTTTATATCATTATTTCAAAAAATTAAAATTTTTTATCTTGCAGTGTAACCAATGGGAACGTGTTGTATGCATGTATACAATTGGAATTTGGTCGGGGCGTCATGTTGTCATCTTCAACCGAAATGCCAGGAGGATGGATTGAAGTGGTTTGGCATAATTTTCGCCAGAGCACAACACTTATCCATGAAATACTACATAAGGCTGCCAACGTTCGGGTATGACATCCAGGACTATTTATTGAACCATTATGACACAATGAACAAGCAGTGCTATTATGCTCAATTAAAAATATTATCACTTTAGGAGAGACTGGAAAAATGTGGGAACGACAAGAGGTGGATTACCCGAGCCCTCGCACCAATTTCCGAACACGGTATTCTATTCAACTGCCAAATCACCGATCCGCGAGATCTTCACAAGCGAAAACCAAGGAAACGTGAGATGTACTACTGGGTCGTAGGTCGAATTTATTCGGAAGAACGGGAAGTCTACATTTGCTACGAAGATGGCCCAATGTCACAACAATTGATTGAAGTCGCCTATAAAATTGCTTTAAACAGTCATTGATATCGTAAGAAGCATGTATATCTCTTTGAGTTAATAGTTTCTGTTACTTTATTCAACTGCTCGAATCCTACATTTTGTCACAATATTATGCAACTGGAATGAGTTACATAGATGAACCCTTGTCCAATTTATTATTTTTTTGTAATACTTAGCCTCTTCTTTTAGATATTCTGCCAAAGTTTTCAAAAAGATTACAATAAAGTCACTTCAAAGCGTGGAGTACGTTACGATATGACGTAATGAGTATCAACCTCAAGTAATGTAATGTATTTGACACTAATAATAATTAGCTTTACTAAATATTTTACTTTTATAGCCTACATTTTATAACTGCGCATACAAATTACGTATGGTGAGAGTGGAAGGTAACAAGTGGATGCAGATTGCTTGCACTGTGCACCATAGACGCTACTAGTGAGACTGAGCGATTTCAGAGAAAAACAGCAGTATGTCGTCAATCGTAAATTCGAATGTAATTTTTGAACCGGGGTAGCATCGACTAATAAGGCTCTCAATGGATTTGTACTGCACGATAAATTCCTCCTGCATGGCGCGCCAAACAACCTGTCGAGGTCAAGAAATACCATTGATTAGTTATCCGGACATCTTTTATAATGAAAGACATGCAAAAAAAAACTTCTGATTATCATCACCTGCAATAAATTTTCGTCTTCGGACAAGTGCTTCTCTACCTTTCGATATAAAGATTCCAACCCCTTTTTAACTTCCTTGGCTGGGTACTCCTTGATTACACGTTTTAGTTCAGCTCGGCTGAAGGCCATTTGGTATCCAATTTCTGATTCTTTTACTCCTTGACTAACCTTAGCCTGAACTCCTTCGAAGAATTCCTTAAAGATATAAAAGATCAGAGCACATCATACCAGAACTACCCAATTAAATAATTGCCAGGTTAATCAATAATCAATTTACGTTACTTCTAGCACAAGCAAATGTATGCCGTCCGGTTAATTTGGAGTACTTACGTTCAGTTTAATTAATGGACGACCAAAGTATTTGGTAACATAAGCGTTCAAGGCCTCATTATACTTGACTTTGGCATCCTTTTTCTGCTGCTCTAACGACTGAACCTTCAACCTCGACAGGATGGAATGAAGACGATGAAAGTTTTCCATACGGATCACTTCTCCGGGTGTTTTATTACTTTCCCCAGCAAGTCGGATGATACCATCAAAAACGGACGTTAGCATTTTGACGTACCACTTTTCTAAATCACTTCTTCTCGCCGAAGTACCAAATATTGTTTCTGCCATTGCAGCAAAGTCCTGCCAAATCCCACAAACACACCCATTAGAAGAAGTATATTTTGAGAAAACGCAGTAATTGTAGTTGTACCTACCTCAAAATCAGTCACAAATGCCAAAATCCCAGGCTTTGTCTTTCTAGGAAGGCGGCTGTCATTGATAGCTTGAACATAAGAGTTCATAAGACGGTCAAAACTTCGCTTCTCCTGTACCAAAACCGTTCCAAATATCATGCCAATGTAAGTGGACGTGTTTTCCGCTTTGAGGGCGTGATTTCCGAGCCGAACCATAGCACCCATGCAGAAACTAGTCAATCAAGTACATAATCGATCATAAACAGTCCCACTTGCAAATGAGTTATCAATCATATTTCACTTGATTATAGTTTTAAAAAAACAACCTAGCCTCCAGTTTCTCGTATTGCGTCAAAAATTGATTCAACTCTGCTTCAATTGAACCAAATAAACAAGCCATTGTCCTTCGTAGTTCTCCGCCAGTTCCTCCTTTGGAAGGTGAGACTATGGATACATTACCGGACGACGATGAGCCCAACTCAAAGCAGAAAAATGTGGCAATGAATTTCTCCTCATTATTGACGGCAGGCTCCAAACCTTCCAGTAGTTGTTCCAAAATATCGTAAAAATGCTGTCGTTCAGAAGAATCGACTGATCTAAAATACGAAATTACAAATAACATTTATGTAATTATGACAGGTTAATAGTACGAAACGAATAGCAACGCCTTACTCAGCGTAAAATGTATTATTAACATATTATATTAAACTTGATTTTAACTGAAATGCTCTCACCCTTCGCCTGATCCCTGACTTTCAGTGTCACCTTCCCGATTAGCTAAACTTCTAGTTTTTCCAAAGTATTTCCCTCGAATTCTTAAATCTGTGGTTGATCCAGATACTGTTGAAATAATAACACGCATAAAACATTTAGACCACCCTAGTTTGCTGTAGACGCGGAAACCTGGCAGCAAAGATAACTTACATTTGCCTGATGAAGCTGCACTTCCGGATATCCTAATTTTAGCGTCGTCAAACAGCAAACGCACGTTCTTCTCATATATTTTCTGAATCGACATAGTGTACGTTTTCAGTAAAGATGCATACGCATCCGAGTCCATTACTTTGAGCCAACCCATCAGTTTAGTGTATGGAATTAATTCCTGGTACATGCTGTTCAAAACAGGTAACCTCAAAGCCGCTCCCGCAGAATCCATGGAGGAAATGTTACCATGATGGATAAATAGCTTTGCTAGGTGCGACATCAAATTTTGAGAGAACTTCTGCTTGAACTTCTCCAATCGTCTTTTCTGATCGACAACAGCTCTCATCTTGAGCAGACCAGGATGAATGTTTTCCCCAATATTTAGAGCCTCTTTGAGAGCATTTGCTTGAACAGTTGCCTTGTTAATGCCTTCCAAGGAATTGAAGTCAGCATTCAAAATATCCGAGCCGGCTGGGAAGTCTAGTTCACAAATGAGGTTCGTCAGTTCCAACAGAAGAAGCTGGTTATTCCGTGCGGCCGTTCCCATTTGCGAATTTTCTTCTTCTATCTTCTCCACAGCGGATTTGACGTGAGTAACAGCTTCCTGGTAATCACCAAGTTCCCGCTCAATGTCCTCCAGTTGAGATATGGACTTGTCGATGGAGTCCATCAGTGAATTGACTTGCACCTCCGAATCCATTATGCTGTGAATATTTTCCCCGTCCAGAATAGACAACTCTTTCGCCAGCTGTTCCATGAACGCCTCGGCGTTCACCACGGCATTTTCAGCCCTCCCTAAAACCTTCTCCAAGTCAAATTCCTCCCTCTCTGTCAGACCAAACTCTTCATCTCCGCTTTCAATCATTTGAGAATCCTTAGGTACTGATACTATTCCAATGTTCTCTGCCCTCGACGCTTCGTCCTCTTCATCCATCTGGAAGTTGTTGAATTTCGGAGGTCGATGCATTCTCGAGCAGATCTAATCACAAATGAGTCCGTCAACCTCATTATCACCTTCAGATATTCAGCTCTGAACGTAAAACAATTTCAAATTCTCACCTGGTGCATCAACAAAAAGAATGCTTGCTTCTCCTCCAAAGAAGCCGCTTGCCACTGGTACAATTTCTCCAGTTGAAGGTCAAATTCCACACTTTCCTACAACAATCATTTATTGAATATAGTTCTTCTTCAAAACTACGACAACATTACGATACGGAAACGCTGCAACAACAAGGTTGCCCCTACAAGTGACCTACCTTCCCCTTGTAATTCACCTCCTTCAGACTGGATAGTGACCATTCCTGCTTCCGCTTGAATCCCTTTTCCGTTTTCTTAATCTGACACAAACGACAGAGTGACAATCCGAAATATTATCAACTATCAACAACTACAAGTGACAACGCGTCTCAATTTCGAAATGCTTACGAGATAAATTGTGAATCTAATTGGCCTCTCAATACTCCCAGTAATGCAGAGAAAAGCAGGCGGCTTCTTCTTCCGCGTTGTCTTCTGGACTGTCACAACGCCATGGAGACGCTCTTTGGTGGACTCGAAGACCTCCTTTTGCAGCTCGAACTTGACCCCACTCATTCTGACAACGTCACAACAGCAAACCCACAAATCCTTCCAACGACTCGTAAACTTCGAGGCAGTTAAGTCGGTCTGTATTCCCTGGGGGCCTTTAGTTCCTTACCAAGCCGGGTGCAGTCTCGTCCCCTTTGCTTCACAGCAATTGACAGCACAGCTATTTTGAAGTACTTTACGCGATCCTCATGACGGATGATATACTGAACCTCAACCGTTTAACATTGATTACTCCACTAACATCACAGAATGCAGAGATGTTACCAATATTTCGTCAAATTTACCTGGTGTTCAAGTAAATCAGAACGATTATGCAGGAGAGGCGAATCGTACGTGGGCATCTGCTGGGTGTTTTTTTTTCGTTTATTTATCTAGCTGCAGCTGAGAGCTCGTCTCAAAAGAGTATTGCAATTCTCGTCGCAACATCCACATGTAATATAACGTGTATTACATTGCGGCTGGCAAACCATACTTGGACAAATAGCCCTTCCTTCCATTTCTCCTAATCTCTGATCTCCGTTCACAAATCGACAGTCCTCCGTAAAAATTCATCTACACGTCATAAAGCACATCATAAAGATACATTCTTCGTTAATCACTAATTAATAATCCATAAGACAACAGTGTATCTTCCAGCTTGCATCGCTAAGTAGCATTATAATTCGTGTCCCATCACCTAAAATGCTCGTAAAGCCTATCAGATTAAATCGTCGCATGAAGTTGTTCCGTTTTCATTGTTCCAAGACTTTGTATTTGTTCAAGTCCAATTTGTGTGCCGAAGGTACACATTCGAAGCTCACTTCGGCTCTCCATCTGGAAATACATATTATCGTTTATATACGGAGAAGCATTTCACATTCATCACGAAACGAAAAGGGGACACAAATTTAAGTCTTCTGTCTTCCCATCTTCACATTCATATGAAACTTCACTCTCTCTGACCATAAACTTGGTTCTTGAAATCAGCATGAGTCACACTCACAAGACAACAACTCATTGGATTAGAATGCAAATGATTTCCATTCCTCCTCTCAACTTCCTCAATTCGTTTGGTATGTCGTGCATCTCTACATGATCTGCATTTATGTTGCAGTTCCTGCCGTTTCACTTCTGCTCCTGTGAGTGAAATGCGACGATCACCATAATCATCTCTTTGATAATCTTACAAGAGTGTAGAACAACGAAGTGGAGTACTAGCGTCAAAATGTTTTCAGTCGAAACTATGTTACGAATGTCTCGTCAACTCGTGTCTAGCCACGCAAAGCGACGTTCGATGCATAATATTCAACTGCATAACAATCTTTTCCTCTGCCATTCCGTTGTTCTTCGAAGATTCTGCTGCATCTTGTTGACATACTTAAAAATTTATTTACATAATCCCTAACGCCGTCTCATTAAGCACTCCCATTCCTCAATGTTGCGGTACGCGCGAGAGTACTATGAATGTGAGCATTTTACTGCCCATTCGTCGCGCGATTTTATTGCTCGTCGTTTAATAAAGAAGGCAGATTCAAAAGCTCAATTCCTCTAGTTGATTACCATCTTTCTGCATACAACATAGAAAACCGGCCGACACTCAGACTTCACAAGCTTTTCTATTGTGAATTGTGCTTAAAGTTTACAATACTAGTATCGCGATGAAAATCAGCATTTAACGCTGCCATTTTGAAGAGCCACAAGTATTTCTCACCATATTTTTTTACCTCAGCATGTACATTTGTGTAACTCAGGATGCGATTGCTTCATCGGGCAGGTCATTTCAAAAGGACGAAGGAAAACGTAGAAACGAGAGTCTCTCGTCTGTGTGAAATGAAATTCGTTGTGAAAAGCGTAATCATAATGCATTCCACACGATATAATAACACTATAATCTGCATCCTTTACCTAGAAAGGAGGTGAGTTTTTTTATGCGAGAGAGTGAGTGACGGAAATATACCTTTTCTAGTCATTTCAGGCATAGAGGTACCTCTCTCTTTGAAAAGCGAAAAGAGTTTCAATGCGTCGTTCTGCTGCTTTGCCACTATTTCCTCACAAAAAAAACTCGCAACTCTTCGTAAAAAAAACTTGTGACAGTGGTGCATCTCACCATCAACCATAAATATGTATTTGTGTGAGGGATGCATGTACACGTAATGGGAAAGTGATAGGAATATTATTTATGTGCGGTACTCTCAAGAAAAAGTTTGCCAAGAATAAAAAAAACTGTGTGTAGACCCCAACCATATTATCCTTGTAAGGTTATCTAAGGAACTAGTGCACACAACAACTTCTGCAGACGTACTTTTTATTTGGTCTAGGTTAAGCTAACCGTTTTGAGTATTCTATTATTATATTTCTTGTTTTTTTTAAAGGAACTTCATCCCTCCATCTGCGTATCCCTCGTCCAATTAAATGCATACACCACAATATGATTTCGTAATCATTTTTCAAACAACGTCAATGCAAACAGCAGGAACCTTGCTCATGTCACCCTTAAGGTCACCTGTTGATGAAACTCATTGCCATGTTGACTCATCAAACTCGCTTCGTTTTCTAGCAAAAATCGCAATATTTCATTCTCGACACATCATCCACCGAACATCATGAAGAAGAATTTTTTTTACATATACTTCGAAGAACGCCACCTCACCACCAGCCCACCACCTCATCATGATCAACCCTCTCTGCACTACATAACAACTTCACATTTTAACTTTTTTTTTACAAAGCAAAATGTAGTTGGGTTAGTTTGGCATCATGACGACCATCATGATGATGATGCTTGTTGTTTGTGCAAGAGAAAAGCATGTTTGCTTCTCATGAAGGAAAAAAAAAATACGGAGAAGAAGACGAAAGAAAAAGAGAAGAAAAGAGAAATATTATATACTCACATAAATACATACATACATGCATGTAAAAATTGTGATCTTTTCTTGAGCACTCGAGAGAGAAGTGAGGAATAGTACTGCTCTAGTGGTGTGGTGTGTGAGTTTGAGACGTAGAAGAAAAAAAAAATCCAGCAAAGTTAAGAGAGAGAGAAAAGTTTTCAAGAGACTGTCCTCCGCACTGGTGAAACTCTGTTCGAGTCGCGCTGGTGAAACTCTGTCCACTTTGTGCAGTAAAACGTGGGAAAGATAGAGACACACGAAGGTAGGTAGGAGGATGTGGTAGTGTGTGATACACTCATGCATGGCGCTCTCTCAGTTTCCCTTCGAATCGACGAACATGGGAGAAACATGCAGTTCATACTTTTGGACACACGTATCTCTCGATAATATGTAAATACACTCTTCTACAGTGAGGAGTAAACGCTTTTCTCTGAAGAGAGAAAAAGGTTGTTATCAGCAAGCCCATCTATTTTCGGTTGTGTATCATCGCACCAAGCCCCCATCTCTCTCGCGCCTTGTGAAGAATAAAATAGTAGGAGATATGAATATCTGGTGGAGTCCTTTTGAACACATACATTTCCATGTTTTTTTCTCCTCTCGCTTCAGAATGCATTTCAGAGATGCTTGTCGTTCCTCCCCTAAAAATATGATGGGGATGTTGTGTGGGAATATATACGACATATTAGCGGGTCGAATAGGAAGGATCATGTTGTTGGCAATAAACCTGCAATGTACGTAACTCTCTGGTGCGATGAGCCAAGATGGAAGTGGAAGACGAGAAAAAGGTTGCAGTGCAGCCAAACTATACGTGTGTGTATGCATCACTTCGTGTGAGTATGACTATGACGAAGAAAAAACGCTTTTAGTACAGAACTCGCCTTTGTTCAGAGAACACACAGAGTCTCGGGGGTCATTGAGAATTTTGAGACGGGGATTAGTGAGAAAACGCGTGTTGGAGCTTGACAATTATTACATCATTTAAGATCAGACTTGATTGGACATTTTGGGTGATTTTTTAAAATCGAGGGGAGGAGAATTTCGAAATTTTCGAGCAATTAAATTGTTTGTGTGACTTGTGAGAGTTGAAAGAGAAAATCATGCTTCCGTCTAAAAGAGCACGAGGTGAAGGTGGCGGTAGAGGACCTTTGAATAACGGGCCGATTCATGCGAGGCCCTTGGTGGCCCTGCTGGATGGACGTGACTGTTCAATAGAGATGCCCATCCTGAAGGATGTGGCGACTGTGGCGTTTTGTGATGCTCAGAGCACTGCGGAAATTCACGAGAAGGTTTTGAACGAGGCCGTCGGAGCTCTGATGTGGCACACAATCACACTCACGAAGGAGGACCTGGACAAATTCAAAGCGCTCCGGATAATCGTGAGAATTGGCTCTGGAGTCGATAACATTGACGTCAAGGTAAGAGCATTCAAATTTGATTGTGTGGAGAGATTTATAGAGTTAAACTTTTTCAGGTTGGATATATGTATACGTTGCGTCTCGTAACGTTAGTACACAATCGAGAAGAGTTTGAGTTAAGTTCTGATTTCATTGTTCGAGTCAGATATTATTACACGATCATTGTCGTCACATACTGCAATAGCTGGCGTCGAAACATTGATTTGCATATGCCTCATGGTATTACTGCAATTTGCGAGTTCGAAGCTTGCCCCACTTTTTAGAAGGCCCATTCTGCATTTTGAAGGAGATGAATCAAAGACGCTCTGGGGACACGTGTTGGCTCGAGTCACATTTTGAATAAATGATATGCATACGAGACGACATTCTCCCCTTGTCTCTGTTCCGTGAGTCATGTTGTTCGTGTAGGAAATGTGTACGCTTTGCATATACATACATTCCTTCCAGTCACGAAGACAGTTCGAGTGAAGAAAGCGAAAAAGTTGTATACCTATGCACTTGTTGCCACATGTAGCTGGAAGCATGAAGTTCAGTATTCCTGTCGACCCGTCACCCGAAGCAAATTCGAAATAAACTTAGTGACCTGCATAATATTATTCTTGCTGCTATTATAGTCTATCGTTTATATCGGTAAAAATACCCATTGTGTGGTGGTGGACACAAAGTTTGCTAATGTTTTACGGATTAGTTTTGTGAAAAATGGCGAGAACCATTCCTGACTTGCATCTTCTTCCAAAGTGCGCACCAGTATGCTCACCTGGTGAAGTAGTAAGTATTTTTCTAAATGCGATTGTTGTTCCTGCCACAATGTTTCACTGATTTTCTAGTTGGTCGCATATTCTGAATAAGCTAATGAGTATTGGCAAACCTTGTAAGCAACGGAATAGGTTGATGGTTAGTAGAGTTGGCTGAGACAGCAGAATAGACTGAATGCAAAAAAGTCTCATGTTCCTCCGTCTTGGAATACCTTCTTCGGTGAATGCATGTGGTTCGTAGCTGTAAGACAAGTACAACTTCATTCTGTGGAATGCAGTGTAGGTGATAGGGAACTTCAACAGGTGTGCACCAAAGTAGTCTAGTTGATTACAGAGAGAAGCTTATCTTGTCTTTGACGGACAACTAACGTACCCAATATGAAACCTTTGACAACTAGAGTATGCAAGCTTTTGTGAAGTACATTAAATGGATGAAATGATTTTCCTCTGACTGTAGGCTGCCGGAGAGATTGGAGTAGCGGTTTGCAACGTCCCTGGCTACGGAGTTGAAGAAGTTGCGGATACGACGCTATGCTTGATCCTCAATCTCTACAGGAGAACATACTGGCTGGCGAACATGGTCAGGGAGGGAAAGAAATTTACCGGTCCTGAGCAGGTATGAAGACCGTCAGTGTCACTTATTGCTCGTAGCCGTATTGGAAAGTATGAGATAATAAGTAAACAACTTGATTTTGGTTTAAGACTAATACCAGAACAGATGTACTCCATTTCGTTTTCCCCAAATCCACAATTACTCAGCAGTTTACACGAACAGTAAATACTCATGAGGATTTTCTTCTCTTTGAATTGCAGGGGCCTTTTTAGTAAACACAGCGAGAGGTGGTCTGGTCGACGAGGCAGCCCTTGCCGCAGCACTTCGTGAAGGTCGCATTCGATCTGCAGCACTGGACGTGCATGAAAACGAGCCGTACAATGTTCTCCAAGGCCCTCTGAAGGATGCACCCAATCTCATTTGCACTCCACATGCAGCTTTCTACTCTGAAGCGTCGTGCACCGAGCTCAGGTGAGTCATTGCTCCCCTGCTTTCTCCTCGACGACTATTCTATGGGGTTTTAATATAATATGTCGTTAATTGGATAATCCTTTGAATTGTGCTTTTCTACCATATCCAGGGAAATGGCCGCGTCGGAAATCCGTCGAGCAATTGTGGGCAGAATACCTGATTCTCTGAGGAACTGTGTGAACAAAGAGTATTTCATTGGTCCAGGAGCAACTGGTTCTGGAGGACCAGGCTTCCCTGAAGCTCTCAATGGAGGATACTATGCCGCCGCAGCAGCCGCCGCTGCAGCTGGAGGTGGGGCTGGGGCAGCCCTCCAAGCGGCACATTCCACCACCGCGAACGAGTCTGGCAATCAACCACCGTCTCTTCCTCACTCGAGACCAGCAGTTTGAACTTGATGTGTGCACCGATGACAACTTCCCTTGGTGTACACATATATCAGCAAGTTCTCGTGTCGACTCTCATACCTTGGCTAAAGCAAATCATTGAATTACATTTTAATTTCCTGGTTGGCATATCACACATATTATAACAGTATGTATTGAATTGAAGTGTCCAACGGTGTAAAATGTCTCAAATACTATGTTTTCCAAAGAAGTGTGTACGTTTTTATTCCTCAGTGACAACACTGTGGGGTTAAAAGTATTAACCTTGTATATGTTTCAATGTCATCTTAATATATTACTGTGAGCAAACTCTATTCTGTATAATTACACAAATTAAAAAAATGAAACTTTTAAGTTCATTCATATATTATACCTATACCACGTAAACATACAACCAGACAGAGAAATCGCTGAGCTTTTTTTGACGGTTAGAAACTTGTTTTCATACCGGCTATGTATTACGAAACGCAAGTAAACGTCCGTTTTGCGTTTCTTAACACATAGCCGCTATGAAAATTTCTAACGGTCAAAAAAAGCTCAGCAATTTCTCTGTTTGCATACAACAACTTATATATTATTCTATGATACACAGTGTGCGTACTTCTGTTGCTTATTCCTGTAAGGATGAAGATAAACCTCGTGTAAAGATCTGTAATGCAGAATAAAATATCCAGCGAGTACATACACAACAATTTGTGAGCTCAAAGTCTTTCTGATAACAAGGATCAGCTATGATTTATTTTTTTTTGTTTAAATGTGATCAATGTTCCCTAGGTCAAGGTTTTTACGCAATGGCATACATACAATTTCCGTATAATCCTCGCTGTTAGCAAGTCCACTATCCAACAATGCGCAATGTTTCCTCTTAATTCTACTTGTCGTCTTTGAGACAAACATAATATTATTGTGTTCCCTGCCGGATGACCTGCTTATGATTAGTTTGTAGGGTGTCGTGCTCAATCTGAAAGGATGCATTCTTGCCCGCACAAGTCATATACATATATCGGGTGCTTAACAGGCATATTACTATGAAAAATCTAGTTTGTTTATTATGAAACTGAAAGTAATATTTATGCGAAGGATATGACTGAAAGGATACTAATAAAAATGCACAGCCAGTCTGTCCGTTTATCCAATCGTGCCCGTGTACACTATAACTCAAAAACGGATTATTGACTTTTTCAAAATTTGACTTCGCTCACTCAACGAAAAGTGCGTCAACTGACACGTTACAAAGTTTTCCTCAGACTATAACGTGTGATATAACCGATGATACGCTAATGACTCATCGGCTTCGAATACGATGTATTCGATTTCCGAACGTCGCGGACTGGAAAATCTGGCTTTCATTCTCCTCGCTAGCAAATTTTGCGGATTTTTATTTACGAAGGGTTTATTGTTTAAAGGAATTTTGATTTGTAATAACTTTCGACTCTGTCAATCGATGTTCATTTGTTTTTTTACATAACCACCCACAACTGATATGTACTTATCAAACACTGTTTGGGCCGCTGCCTTACGGAACGGCACCGTTTTATTTATTATTACCGTTTTTGATGAAATCGCGGATTTCATTCTTGGGCGGTCTGTCTATATTTCTATGATACAGAGAAAGGCCACATTTATAGAGAGCGTCGTAGTAATGACTACGTAGTTATTTTCCCGGGAAGTTAGCAAGCTATATAAATTAATAGCACAGCAGCAAGTTGACAGTTGTCTCTGATTGGGATATCAAAAGAAAGCCTAACTAACTAGCCTTCTGTGCCTTTATGACATTTGACCTGACATGATCTTACGTTAGGCAGGGAGCCTTCTCCGTAAATAACATGCTTGGCTCAAAATTGACTTGAGTGCCAAACCAAGATTTACGTACCCCAAGCAAGGGCTTTAGTAACTACATGTAGGCGTTTCTCATCCAAAGTAATATGTATTGGAGAAGACGGACACAAGTACCAGTTATCTGTGAAGAATATCACTTTTTAATCTTGGGGTACTTCTGCCGAATATGAGCTGGGTTTCTCGTAAAAGTCTCTTACAAAAGTGCACTTAAGAAGGTAATAAATACTGCCCAACTCAGGGACGCACTTTGTGTTCTACTGACGGAGTCCCCTTCCAAGGGTGCGACCTTTACTTAGGAAGCTTCTACAAAACATTTTATAATGTTTGAGGCATACCCACAGCATTAGTCCGGGGCTAAAGTATGGTACAACGAAATTTGCAAGTTTTGTGAAAAAACGCCCTTCACACTTCTCTCCTTGTCACAGACAGGTTAAAGGAGTGTGACTTTATTCAAATTACGTACCTTTTTTGCAGTCCTTTCCTGATCCCGTCGCACTACCTTTTGTCCCCAGAGGTGCATGTCCGCTTGCGCGGGAGTTTCTACAGTTTCACAGTTACAGCAACGACCGCTGAAAATGTGAAAAGGAGTGTGGCTTCGACATTTTAACCTCCCAAGTTCTTCCAGAAAGGAATCGAGGGACCCGTATAAGATGAAAGGGACGGCTAGATGTTAAACTTTTAAGTTATAACAGATTTAAACCTGCTAACTTCCCGTGAAAATAACTACGTATATGTTTATCATTTGTTTTCCGTCACCGGTTATCCCGGAAAAAATCACGGTCCTGGGAACAGAAATTAAAATACTCAGTCTGCGCGTGGCCATTTTTGCACTAAGAGGAACTAACTAACTGTGAGAAACTAATTATTCACCTGCCATACCGGAGAGAGACGGATTAAGTGTAATATTTTCCAGTAATAGAAGAGTTGAAGTTGAAGAGAGAAGGTTGTACGAGTTTTCTTCTCTATGCCCTGAATCATACCTCCACCGTCCTTCTCCAGGACTACGTACACTCTTGTCAGATTCTTCACCTCTCATGCCTCAAATGGTTTTCCTGGATATGGCTGGTTGTCCATGGCACGATAACCGCGTGGAAGCCTGTTCCTCCAGAAATCTCTAGTACTAAAAATAGGCTACTTTGGCAATATATTATTTTTCAACTTAATTAGTTATACTGGTGGAGAATAGGGTAGAAAATGTGAAATGTCATTTATTCTCATCGTGTGTCTCCAATTTGCCAAATTTTCGGCAAGCTTGGCCGCGTCCTCCTTTAGCTGCTGAACCTCAGGGTATGGAAGTAAAGACTCATCGAACGCTGGAGGCAGGTCGTCTTGCTCATCTACTACGGACTTCCGCTTGAACTTGAATCTTTTTTTCGGAGCAGGACTTTCGGCCATCTGCTCTTCCTCATCTTCACAGTCGTCGTCAGTCTCAACAGTCGACGCAAGGCGATTCAAGGCCGCTTGAGACTCCGCATTATCCCAGCACTTAGGAACATCGTAATGTCCATGGTAACTCGTATCAATTGCTGTGATGCACATGTCCATATTTGTACTAATCCGTAGACACAGATCATAGAGATGAGGTTTAAAACATCCTTCATAGCAGTCGCACAGCGTTGTCATCTCTGTCATCCAGTCCCTATGTCGCCAGTTCCAACCTATCGCACCCCAGGAAACATTGAAGCTCGCTTCTTCAGTCACACCTACGCATACAATACAAGGAACATTCATGACAATCAACCACAATCAAAATGATTAAATTTCCGTTGATTTGGTAGGAAAAAACAACTCACCGCAGTGATAGGCTAAGCTCTCAAAAACCATGACTTCCCCAGCTTTTTGGGTTACATACTCCACTGGGATTCCAGCTTGAAGCAGACGAGTTTGCGATAGCCACATTCGTTTGTGAGATAAAGGGTCTGAACAGTCCTTCGCACCTTCCGGAAACAAAAAAGGCCGAATTTCTGGAGTCTCAGCGATTAATCTCCGAAGCTGTTCCCTGTACATTGGCGGAACCACGAGCCAACAGATTTTACCAACCGCACAAAAATTAATGGACGCAATACCACCTTCCTCTATGTGCAACGGGATGAACCTTTCTGCAAAGAAAACAATTACTTTAATTTGCAGTCGCACTCGTATTTGTTTCGCCCAAAGCGTCCACAAATCTCAACAATTCCTTCGCTTTTCTTACCTTTACTCCCCATGATAAAATACGGCCGCGATATTCCAGGCATAACGGGATTTACGGCAGCCAATGCTCCGCCAATCTTAAGACTCCAATCCAGATTCATCATTTTCACAACCTCGGGACCTACTCCAGTCAAAAAGGTTGAAATTTTCATGTACCGTCCTCCCGTACTAGCCACATCCTCGAACTTGGGTAAAGCTGTCGTATCTGGCTGCAATCCTATCATTCCCTCGAGACCAAAAGACAACAACTCTTGTCGGTAGCAATTGTTCTCGTCTGAGGAGCAGACACGGAGTTAACACAGAATCTAACATTTTTGCGAAACATTGCACGGACTTGCACTAAAAAACCTTTATTAGAATCAATGCGTACATATCTGGTATAGACACGTAAGGCATGGCAAACAGCATAATTTTTCAAAATTGATTTTTACCTATGCCATGCTACCATTGATTGGTTCATGGATACTTAACAATACTAAAATCATTTGATATTGAAAAGTCAAAAAGCATAATTTGTCACACGGTCCATAATTTAGCATAATCTGGCATAAAACAGCATAATTTAGCATAAAATCTTAATATTTGGCATAAAATCGTATAAAATGTGAGAAACTACAAAAATTAGAAGATTTGCACCTGTTTTACGAAATTTTTGAGAAAAAATTACGCACCGAAAACATTATTTCAAGTAAAATTTCTCACACTACTGCTTATTAGAGCTAACTAAATATCTGTCGCGATATTCTAATTATTCAAAATTTAAAGTGTGTTCAATTTCTGCCGTTTTTCTTTCGAATTTTGATGAAAAACATCAAGTTTTCAAAAAAAACTTTGGCTTCTCGAAAGCATAATCGAAGACCTCAAAACAGCATTAAGTGCCATGCCTTAGACATAAAGCCTGTACGACGGCTTGGGAGACATTTTTGTTCGGTTTGTGGTACGAAGGGAAAATTTTTAACAGCTAAACCATACCACAATTAAGTGGTAAAAAGAGCATACTTGTAGTTACAGGTCCCGATCCTGGAATTCCTTCGTTTCCGATTTTGTGTTTCTCCGTTTCCTGAAGTTTGTCTAAATTCGCAATAATAGTAACGGTATTTGTTTGTAGAACTTCTTCGTCGGTGTGTGTATTCGTTAAAGTGGGGCTTTGAAAGTTACTTTTTTCCCAAAGATGTGCTAGGCTAGTACTCAATATAAGCTGAGAGATCCGAGAGGGTGAATTTCAATGGAAATGTGTAAATTTAGCGAGACTCGATTTTCTGTTCTGCTAATCGTAATATTAATTTGAGAAGTTACTAAAAATGATGGGACTCCGTATTGTATGAAATTTTTCCGGATATAAGTAATTTATGCAAAGGTTTACAAACAGAATGCTTTAAAGGGAGAAGTTGTGAAAGTCCTGCAAGCTGCGTGTCCTTTAATAATTCGTAATGATTATGCCAGAAAAGCATGTGAATGCATTAAAATACATAAAGCGATTCACAACATAAATCAAGCACAACTGATTTTTTCTAGTTAAGAGTGATATTGATTTGATTTTATTACAAATATCTCTATGGACATTTTTTGTCGATAAAGTTGATTTGTTTAGGAAAGAGATTATTTGTTTTAAATACACATACATATATATATATACTGTATATGTATATATTTGATATATATTTCTGGGTATAATTTTAATGATTGGGTTCGCAATTTGGCCGTCCAGATCTTCGTTTTCCTATAGAGTTTCTATTCTTTTAGTTTCTTCAAGTTCCATCTGATTGTTTAGGGCAAACACCTACTTGCTACCATACACAATATTGTACATACATTACGTAAATAAAAGTCAATCATGGTATTTTTTATTTAAGAATATGAATCACAACTTTAGGACCATTATTCGCTAGAATGCTACCCAATATGCCTCTCTTGGAGTGTCTCAAATCAAAAATTTGACCATTATTATGATTGGCATATATATGTACCACACACATGTCGCAACAAAGTCGCGGAAAAACGCACAAAAATCGTTGGCCTTTCTCCCTACGATTTTAGGCGTATATTGTTTAATAGCGCACCGTAGACAAGTATTTTGTATAATTTTATGCTTTTCGAAACAATAAGTTGTTTCTTTTTTTGACACGGTTACTTTTTGTTTCAGGAAAAAAATGAAATTCTCTTCTCCTCTTCTTGTAAACTACACAGTTATTGATGTAATACTCAAACTACTCTGATAATTTCTTTTCTTTGATTGTATAATTAGTTACGTATAGAGTGATGCAATTTGATTAATTGATCCACAATGAAAATTAAATATATTTATATCCAGATCCTCGTCAGATGAGGCAACAGAGATATTGTTTCAATTTTTTAGCGCTTGCCAGGTTTCTTTGGCCGTCTGTTTCACAGGAGGATTTACGATGATGAATTTCAGTTAGAAAAAAACCTAATTCAGCACGCTAATGACGATAAAAATCTTGGTGAGTTAGGACTAAAAATCTGTTGTTGTAAGCACAGTATATACTGGGTATTGTATAGGAATATATAAAGAATTTTCTGCGACATGACTGGCATGAGATACATAATAATATGATTCAAAAAGGGCAGTATTAGGTGTACACACTAGTTAATAATCGCATAGCAATTTGGTAGATACTATTTGACTGTCTGCTGTTGGCTGCAATTAGTCAGACCACAAGGCGAAATTTGTAGAGGTGTGAATAAACCGCGTAGTCGCTCCTCGTCGTCCTCGTCTCCTGTGAGTTTGTGATACCAACAAATCTCCGTTGATGGTCCTGCCAACTTCTCACCGTCCCTGCTAAATTAGTGTTGCAGCTCTATGAAAAGGCCTGTAACGACTACCGAGACACGAATCGTTCTCCTATGTTAGGCAGTTGATTAAAATCCAAAGTATCCAGCGATTGTGGAAATCAGTATTACCGCAAGGATTAGCAGGCAAATCATGATCATAATCTTTTTCTGCAATTTATACAACGAGAGGCGCATGAGGCACACTTTTGGTCCTTAGGAGAGGAATTCTACAGACGTGCAGAAATCCGCAATACAATGGGAGTAACCGCGTGACTCACCCTTCTCGCTTTACTTTGGTATTTCAAAGCCTTTTTAGTGTCTTGTGTGGCTGTTTGAACGTAATCGACTGCATGCTCCACATGGTACTCAATTCGGTCAATCATCTCTCCCTGTTGAGTGGAGAAGCAAATTCGTTTACACTCATTATTAGCTTCATTACGCGATTATGGGACGGATTTGACGAAAGACGAGCAAATGTTCGCGTAGCAAATTACCTGACTTTCGACTAGCATTGCCATGTCCATGAACATGTCGTGTAGCTCACGAATGGAGTTTTCTAACTTAATTATGTCAGCATGTCGGGCCTCTATATCGGCAAGAGTTTGGCGAGCTTGTTGAGTTTCCATTATTATCTGAAAAGTCATCATACAGAAGAGCACATCTTAATTCATTGCATTAGCAGCAAAATGGCGTCGACTCTTGCAAGAGCCATAGCGTATATTTCGTCAGTCGCATTTCGGATTTTAGATATAGGTATGTTTTGTTTGTGGCGAAAGCAAATCCTCAAGAATGGAAAGGGAACTTTTTTTCAAACAGAAGGACAACTGATGATCCTCCACTTCGTCTTGAATCTTAAATGAGGATGTGCCAATGCCACAAAAAATCAGAAAGTAGTGATCTACAGAGAGAACTGATTAGTGACGACTCACTAGGTAAATGTCAAGCTCAATGTAATCAACTGTCTATTTTTTTGCTCTATACGAATTGGATGAAAATCAAGCATTTATTATTATTACGTTGTTCTTTACCAAATCATTGGTGTGGCCTACGTTTAATCAAAAATTAAACATGTACGTTATCATACATGCGTACATGTGTCACAAATATTTGAACTCTTGCTGATGAATACGTCAATCTCAAAATTGAAACTTGTGCAAATTATAGAAGCTCGGTTAACGGTTTCGAAGAACATATAATCATATCATAATCATGTTATGTGAGTGGCATAATAATACATGTATGCTCATACATTACGGCTGAATACGATTAGATTAGTCAGAATTGTAGCGTGCTGTTTGTTGTGTGTGGTGTAACGCAGCTGTGTTACTACAGTCAAATCAAGTCGACTAGTATTAAATTATGAGCTAACTAAACTTTCGATGACTGCTATTCAGCTCATTTCAGAATCATAACAATAACCCAAAAAGAGAGAGCAAAACTACAGCATGATTGCTGAACTGGAAGCCAAAAGTCCTAGCCTAAAGCTTTTACAACTTTATAATAATTGAATATAGATCACGACCATCACCTCAGTATAACTCATCGTTTAATATTTTATAATACGATTCACGTGTTACCTTTACAACTTCAACGAGCCTTCCCGCACACCAACAACAATACGTCAAACAAATAATGTTACTATTGCAAAAAAACGGCGTGAACTGAACGTTTGAGAATTTGGTATAAAAATAGTATAATAATAGTTGTGAGTGAGACCTACTGTCTTTTCCTTGCAGCGTATTCATTCGTGAATAATATGCACAAATTATGCTAAACATGCAGTATACATTTAATGCCACTGAACTGAGAATGGTAATAGTAATCATATTATCATTTTTTCAAATGAGAGATTAGCAAGCGGATTTCGAACCTCGGTTTTGCATTAGGTATTGAAACAATAATGTCGAGTTTGAACGACTACAACTAAAGACAGCGGCTGTTATGTATAGCATTAGTATTAGAGTTTTAGTGGCGTTGAAAATCATCCTCAACAAAAGAATGCACTGAATGTTACGTTTTGACGCAATCTGTCACTAGAGTAGTAATTAAGATTGTATACAGTGAGGATTACGTGTGCATAAAATAACGTATTTTAGAGGCAACATCACTGTGAAAGGGTTGATTACCACGGGTTCGAGAGAGATGAACACCTTCATATGAACGTATTTCAATGCAACACTGTCCTCCTGTCTCGAGTATTAAAACAAGTGAACTCTGGAACATCACAAAAGGGATATCTCTGTCAGGACTCCTGGACAACGACACATATCTGCTCACACCACGACAATACCTTTCATATACAAAATGTGTGCACTTCCTCGAGAGATGTCGGCTAAGTAGAGAGATTCATAAAATATAATATATGTACATAACATTAATTAAAAAGGGGTTGACGCTCGTGTGTCTGCCTACGTTCGCCCGTTAACCGGTAAAAAGACAATCTGTAAAAGTCACTTTCTAATTCGCATTTCGACAGGAAACACATCGATCCATGACAGCAGAGAAACATTAATTAGCACACACACATACACACACAGAGAGGAACATATAGAAAGACATGAAAGCATACAAAAAGATGGAAATACTGTGATTCAGTGTCACAGTGGAATTTCTCGGTGGCATTATTACAGGCAGAATCACAGAAGAGAAGAAATAACAAGTGTGTGAAATGGGAGGGACAAGACATTTTAAGTGAAAACTTACACCTTGAGTGAACACTGCCGGATTTCCTTGCTCTATCATTTCTTCCAGCTCTGCATCAGTTGTTGTCCTTCCAGCTACAACAGACAAGAGTGTCGCGTCTTTGTACCAATTCCATCAGATAAGTACGCACGTAGTCATGGATATGGATATAGTAATAGTGACGTACTTATTTCAAGCTGTCTTTGTATTCTCCCTTTGCACCGCTCTCTGTAGTCCGTTTGAGTTCTATTGTATTCTGTCATCACTTCGACGAATTTTCGGGAGAGAGTCGAATGCTGTGTTTTCCGTATTCTAAGATCGGCTGAAGACTTATTTAAATGCTCTTCCTGCTCGATGTTCTGCTCTATAACTGTGGAAGAGAGGAAATTCAATATTTTCAAATATATGCAACCGTTGAGAGGTATGAAACAGTCCAACGGACACCATATTGTTTGCTCATGTCGGATAAATGAATGAAGATTGATTGAGTTGGGCAATGTGAGACGACCTGACATTTACGTGAGCTGTATTTTTACTCAACCATTTAAATTTGGAGATTTATTGATTGTCCACTATCTTCGTGGACCATGCTCAGACAAAGCCACTATTTCTGACACGACAATCTTCAAGTTTTCTAGTTTGAACAACTTTATGGTGAGTAAGAACCTTTTTGACTTAATATGACGGTATTTATGACAATTGTGCTCTTCGTCATAGAAATGAGATACCAGTTAGCTCTGAGATTTTTACGTTAACAAACGACATTGTGTGAGACACACCAAAGTCAAAGGGGCATATACTGTTAATCAAGAGAGAAGGCACTCACCTTTCAGTTTAGATCGCACCTGGTTGGCTGTCTTTTTAATGCCCGCCATCAGATCTTCCAGTTCGTGCTTCATTTCTAAAAAAATCATACAGGTTTGAAGACATCAATTTATTTTCGCTTTTGAATTTGTACGTTTTCAGTAAGCTCATAAATTTACTTAGGTTCTCAATTTCTCAGCTCACCGCCTATACTCTGAGGCGGCTTCTCTGATTATCACTTACTTTCGTCAGTTGTTGGTGCTGACAAGATGGCACTGTGCTTTTTCTTCACTTCTTCAACATTACCCTGTATCTTGTCGATCATGTCGCGGATTTCCTCCACCTGCCATTCCAAACCATCATGTATTCACAAAGTTTCACTAGGAACACTACGAGATACATGTATGTATGGTGTTAAACAATGCTCACCTCCGTGAAGAACTCCTCCATGAACCCATCGCGGCTCTCGACCGCAACGGCGACGTCGTCAGGTCCAATGTCGTCGTCGTCGCTTTGGGCCTATGTGAACAATTGTAACAACCCTCAAATTGTACTACGTAGGATCTCAATGAAATTAATTGGCTCTCCTCTTACAATCAAATCCTCAAACGCTGTCATAACAAGAAGAAGTACTGCTTACCGCCTTCAATGCTGCTAATCTGTCTTTGGTCATATTGTTGCGAGAATAATTATTCCACAGGTATTCCAGGTGAGTTATTATGTTAGCTAAATTTTGTAGTGTACTAGTGGGACGACAGCAGATTTCTTTTGGTAATTAATTTCTGAAAAAATATGATTATGCCTCATATCAGAAACGTACGTCATGGGAGTAATCATGCAAATTTTCATCCTCATATAATTATGCAACCGGCACGGTGTCGTATGAACGTCTTCGCATCACAGTAAACACGCTGCATATTAAAGTGCGAAAGCTATTTCGCTCTAGTTCTCTGCAGTAATTCGAAAAGGAAACGCAATTGTAATTGAGGGTGCGTGATGAGAACAATTATTATGAGTAATTTACGGATAGAAGAAGTTGCATAAGACAATTTTGCGGTGCACGGATCGCAAATCATCGGGACTGGACATACCAAAAAAAATTCAATGAAGCCGCTATAGAAACGCATCGAAGGGAATATACCTTAAATGGTTCCAAGTAGACTGGTCACTCCGTTACACACCAGACGTTTTTTGATAGTCACCTCAGGACTCAAAGACGCGCTAAACTTCCACACAGTAGTCTTCATCTACTCCAATCGAATTGGTTGTGATTATTGTATTTGTCGGCCAGAAATCGGAACTCTATTAGATGGCGAACTAGACACGAAACATTATTGGAATTGATAAGCTTGATCGGGTTCAACTCTGATTGTATGATGGTAGCATCAAAAACTCGCTACAATTTCACTCGTTGTCATTTGTACTCCAAAGTTCTCATTGTAATCCACTCATCATTCCTTCTCGTCGACAACATACTTCATTTTTTATCAGAGAAAAAGATAGATGCTCCGGCGACGGTTTTAGAACGATCAGTTATAATAACTAGTAACAAATTGGAATACTTGATTGACTAAAGTATTGCTTTCAACTGAAAAGTCAAACGACGTGAGATTGTCGGATTGCAGTATCCCCTCTCCATATAGCACCTGCCATTGGTCAACTCTAAACGGGAAATTGAGGAAGATGTATTAGTTCTTTGTTACACTTTCTGGGTTCAGTGCTGCCGATTTAGATGAACACGTTCACGGAACACTAGAGTAGCACCAAAGTGACATGAATGATGACAGTCTGTTTGAATTAGAGAAAAGACAGAATTTTTGGGGGAATCAGATCATGATGATTAATATATGAAGCTGCACAGGTATTAGCAATGCCAACCTATCTGCAATTAAAAAAACGCTTATTTTATATGTGGCATCCATTGAAAGTAACTTACGAAAACAGGTGGACTTCCAACTCCCCGAAATGACAACGACCGTTGATCCAGTGAATTAGAGGTGGACGTCGCGACAAAAGTTTCAGCTCGCTGAAATCACTGTTATTGGTTGTTGTGACGTTGTTTCCACAACACATATTACTGTTACTTATTGTACTCTCTTTGAAATGATATTGATAATAGTCCGCCGGGATATGCTTTTTGCTGAAGAACAATGAGGAAACTATGTGTTTGTGTCAGACTTGAGAGATTTTCCCCTAATAAATTCAGATATTGTACGTTTTCAACTTGTTGAAACAATGATGTGCTCCACACGCTTTTTAAAATAGAGTCTCTATATGCACCATTCTAGGTATATACATAATACGTAGTAATCTTGTCGAATCTTTCGTTAAAGTTACAATTGGTCTCGAAGTTATGTGTGAGATTTCATTTCCGTTGTGTGTCTGAACTGCAAAGTAGCAACTACCTGTAGTAGTTTGAAACGACTACAACAAGTGAGTCGGAGCAGCTCTGAATGCGATGATGATGATGATGATGAACAATGTGATGTATTTCTCAAGCCCATTATTACTTAAATATCGGCAAACTTAAGGGCTCTCCGCTGTTAGCTTTCTTCTCGCACAGGGACATCCTCGAGGGAGACAGAGAGAACGAGAGTGAGAGTGTGATGAACTGATTGGGTCTCTCACAATCCTAATTCGTTGACAAACTTTAATATACTCCTTGTCCCACTACTGTGACTCCCAGAGAATATCCATCCTGTACAAACTCTCGCATTGCAATGCACTCCAGCTTTCTCCACAAGGAAGGCTATATACATACAGGGACGAGGAGGACGAGCACGCATGCAGTGTCTAGCACCTAGCCCAGATGTAACCATCATCATCAGCAGCCTTGTTTAGTGCAATATTTCACTCGCAGGTAGTTTTCTCCTGCTTTTACAGCATATGTTTGCAACAAGCGACTACATTAATATGTAGCCCAGGTTTTGTTGGTAACAAGTGAGAGGAACGGGTCTTCGTATTTTTTTTTGCGAGCGAACAAGACAGAGAGAGTTGAGCTGCTTTCTCTTTATTCTGATTTCCCTTTGCTCTTGGTGTTGATCCTGTCCTCCTTTCCGAGAAGGAACGACTTGCATGAAACTCTGTGGACTCGGGCGAGTTTCATGTTCCAAGCAAGGATAAAATGCATGACACTGGCACAGAAATGTAAATGTAATACACATGCACACACAACGAACTTCAACTTCATAATATTATGCTCCTTTCGCTCTCTCTCTCTCTCTCGGCGAATATAAAAGAGGTGGCATCATTAGGACGTACGTGCCAACATGATGATGAGTGAAAGTCGACCGACTGTACTACTAATCAGCTCTATGCATGCAACAAACAGCCAACCGCGGCGATGTTGACGATGATGATGCCACACACGAATCTAAACGATTAGGTAATCGAAATCTGTCGATGGGTATGGTAACTTTGTGGGGTCGTGTTGTGTGCGACTTCCCGAACTCTAAATAAAAATCGTTTTGTGTACCACTCTCTCTCTCTCTTGGTATGGTTTAATTGTGCTTTTATTGTTTTGATTTCATGAGAGAAGAGACACAAGAAGCCGACGAAGTAGCATCTAAATGTTTCTCTCGGAAAAAGGAGAGGAATCCTTTGAAGACGAAGTGGCGACACGTATTTTTCTTTGTATGCATACATCTCATAGATATTATTATGACATATATATTTTCGCAGTGTCATATGCAAGCCCGAAGTTATGCACAGAGCTGTACACAACGCCCGGCCTCATGTGATGTAGACCGTGTACTCTGTTTTAAAGTTTGCATAGTGAATAGCAGAGAAAGAGAGAGAAAGTGATATTATTATTCTTGATCTTCTCTAGTCTCTGGAGCTCCTTTTTGAAGAAAGTGTGAGCTACAATGAGACACGACAGAAGGGAAGACGAACTTTTTACAGTTGAAATTTGAAATGGAGAAAAAAATACGTAATAACAAGTTTTCTTTGGAAATCGCTGTCGGAACGATTTTATGCTCCAAATTGCACATTCTCCGTGTCGATTCCCTGGAAATACGAAACTCTCGCTGGGAGAAAAGGGAATATAATAAGGGCATGTGAAGAAGAGGATCTCTGCTTTCATGATCCTGTCTTTAATGACATCAGCGCTGTTTGGTTGCTGCTTGGTTGCGAATTGTGAGCAGCTCGCGTATCAAATGCAAATAAACTTAATAACACACGAAACGAACAGGAGAGAAAGTGGAAAACACGTGTGAGAAGTTCAGGTGGAGTCGCTCTTTATTGAAAGCAGGTCATACAAAAATAGAAGCTTAGGAAGTTCTACACGGTCCCTAATCTTTAATGTCTTCATTAGTTAAGGGTATTCAACCAAACAATGAACTCATCAGTCCACTGATGCTAAACGTCCCCGGTCCGGAGGGTTGGTGGGAAGGCTGGGAGTTGGGGGGTGGTTTAAAATAAATAACATCACGCGCTGGCACTGAATGCTGTCCTAGCTGAGCTGGATGTGGTTGCTGAAACAAGATGGAAAGAGAGTGACAAACTGAGAGTTTTGATAAAGGCTATGCTGGAGATGTTAGGTAAATCAGAGAGCACTTTCTACAATGCAAGTATCTCTCCTTCAAAAACTCACAAACAAACAATACAAGAACAAACACATTTACCAATGATATCATGCCGACATGCGTACTAAACATATCGTCTATGCATTTAGCGACATTTGTTTGTAATCCAATCATTAGTTACTATTAAAATGCGTTTTGAAGGGGCTTCAGGCTTATGGGAGTTGACTCATGCAGCATTAATGCATACGAATGCTCTTCCGCTGATATACGTGCTAATAATACAAAAATATATGTGTGCCGATGTACCACTCATGATGATGACACTGTGTCTATCGCCTCCCACAAAACAGTATTGATCCAAACACATACTCAATATTACATGCGGCGAGGTCCCATGGAAGATGGGCTTGTAATAGATAGTGACAAATTATGCAAACCACAAAAATGGCCTCCCCCGCAGCCAATGTTTTTTTCTTTTTGCAAAAAAAAGAAAGAAAAAGTGAAAATGGGAGTTCTCTATAGCATGCAATGAGGAGCGTAATAAGCACAGGTAACGTAACGTAAAACAGGAGTTAATTGCAAACATAACATGTTGCACCACATTTGAACTACGACAAAGAACTATCGTGCTGGGCCACTTACCTCCCAGACAGTTCACAGAGATACAACTTGTAACTTCAGTCACCTTCTGGTAATGAGACTTGAGAGAAAATCGAGTTCCAGGTCACTATTATGGTGTGTATATGACAGATTCTGCATGTGCATGCTTGATGAACAGCCTATATTTTGGATTGAGAGTGGTGTATTTCGTGTGATGATGACGGTGATGGTCTGTGTTGTGATGCACGTCAAACCATAATTTCCCTTTCTGTGGCGACTGCAATTACAGTTGCGGTTTGAGGAGGACAACAAGTTGGATACTAATGCAGACGGCTGTGGAGATAGTGGTGATGGTTGGGAAACAATTGAGAAAAGAAGTATAATATCCCCCTTGTTTTGAGGAAATACCGCTGCAACCAGAGTGGTAGTGCGCGTCTCTAGCTTGAGACAAGTGCTCTGACGACGAGGTCTCACTACCAGTATCCGGTGGCGACCCAACTAGGGAGCGCCCTGTCAGAGGAAGGCGACTCGAAATCGGCTTTACCTACATTTAAAAATGAGGCACGCAATATAATTCGTACTGTAAGACACACTCATTTCTTTCACAGAAAGGTTGCCCATGAAATCAATTTCATAGTGGGTGACAGGAACTAGAACTAGTGATTAAATGTTAAACTCACTAAGTATGGGCATTGTGAGACTGTCTTTGGAATGTGAAATAAACAAGGATGGCATGCAAGACCTACACCTTACTTTAACACTTACGTATATTGTCAATCTTAATTATGTATGTCAATACATGCTCGAAACGGATTTCAGTTGTAAAGAGGTTATTTGGAAAACGAATTCGTTTATGAATGGCAATGGCATTAAGACGTAGGTCAGCTACTGGCTACTGTCACTTACTGAGCTTCTGCTCAAGCTGATGTTCAGCAACGTCGGTCGATCGTCGACAACAAAGAATTCGGCCTCCTTCGGTTCGTAACTCTCGTGGTATGCCTACAATACAAGAATATTATTCATATTATTTTACAAATTACGATTACGCAATTCATTAATAAGAGTTTAGACACGTTTTTGCAAGTTCAAAGTGGGATATTTCAGTTAATCATCAATTCTAGCTTTGGAAGTAGGAGAGAGCAGTGAATGTACTATTTGCCACTGACCTCTAGCACGTATCTTCCAGGTAAAAGAACCCGCCAATACTCTCCATGTCGCGTTGTCTTGAACCCGACGTCACGATCCTTGACTTTAAGGCCTACCCCTTCAATCGGATTGCCATACTCGTCGAAAATGAATCCGCGAACACCGCGATGAGCTTCTCCCAAGAATCGTAGCAATGACTAGAAATCGAAATGTGGAAAAAATTAGGTACTGCATCGCATACGCACACTAGTAGTATCCGCGAATAAAAAACAGACTTGACAGGGCCTCCAAATGAAAGATAGTGCATATCAACGTAATCCGCATAAAACCATAAAAAATCCACTCACCTCCTTATTTTCTGCCCAGTACCTCTTCAGATCATCCGTAGGCGGAAACTTACAGCAGGAAATCTCCAGCGTAATTTCCATGCATCCATGCCAAATGTAGTTGAAATCCTGCATCCCACCTGCGCACACCGAAAACCACTTAAGACTGAGATGTTTCTTTTGGAATTTCAGACGTTGTCTACAGACGCTCACTTACCAATCAAGGGATACCACTTGGCTCCGTTCGTAATCCCATTTGTGAAGCCACTCTGACCTTTGCATGCTCTGCCTTGATGCATTCTCTTATGATTCTGGGAGTACACTGTCGCTAAATGTTTGAATACGTCGTCGTCTGGCGTCACTGACTCCGTTGACGAAAGACTCTGGAACACTGCAACGGAAGTGGACCATTATGTATTACGATAAACTGAGACATTTACGCCCACGCATACACTCATGCTTGTCTATACAGAGAAAACTGAAGCATCTTCGGTTACGGTTAGTTCAAAGAAAAAAACTCGATAGTTTTTTAACAATTCAGGATCTACTCACAAATTCGAGACGACAAAGGTAAAACAAAACACGCATGTACAAATAACTTGCAAATAAATTACCTATGCAACACTCATAATATGTAATATACAACGTGTATCTAATACCGACTAATTCTCACTGTCAAAGTGAACTGCACAAATTATTTTTTTGCTAACTCTGCGTGAGTCCGGGGTATACAATAGCAACCTCAAACAATACCAAAACACGTACTGGGTAACTGGATACAAATGTTAGCTTTGAGAAATAGCAAAAAACTGATGAATCTATTAGTCCGCAAGAAGGGTTACATATACATTGAGTGGGTCAGGAGAGCGGGTAAACTTCTACGCATCTTCCTGGCAATAATGGCAATAATTTATGTAAGGAAAGATGAGCAAGTTGGATTGAGTCTGTTATTTGTTTGGACAACGGAGCCAAGATATGAAGACCGACATAAAATCACACATTACCTTTGCAAGAGGATGTCGAGCGGCAAAGTCCTCATCAAAAAAGGACAAGCAAGTAGTTATTACAGAGAACTACACGAGTTAATTTGTATCATGTCTCATGTAACATGCTGTAGCGAACATTGTAAATTTACATTGAACACACATGCGAGCAGCTGCCCTGATGTGGCCCGCTTTGAGATCAGTTCTCTGTCGCGTAAAAAAATGCTTACAAACGAGTACAACAATACAGTCCGGATGCTTATTTTTATATACCTAAATACATTGGTGAAGTTGACCTTGATTGGGAATTGGAAATCAGAGGATGAGGTGTGTGTGAGAGACAGAGATTGTATGTGTCACTTCCAAACGGAGAATCAATATATTTGTCAGGATAAAATAAGGTCCTTCTGGAATACTTTGGCTTGACAGGCGGCAGCCCTATACTCATCTGGCATTAAGGAATGTACATGGTTACATGGAGGCGCATCACACAATCGATATGTAGGGTGAACAACGTCAAAATGGAGATCTCGGCGGGACCGAAATCCAATCTCATAAATCTTAATATTTCCTCCATTACGGAAGGCATATCGACTACCGTCGAGAGGAATCTACCTCACAAAACATCTTTCGGCTTCCTTACTCTTACCACGAGCCTTCGATAAATTCGGAGTAGCTAACGAATCCCATGTGCCATAAGTATACACTTTCATTTTTGAGAAAGTTGACACCACTGACGTCACACAATTTCTCGATTTTTCCCATTTATGCCAAAATTTACGAGACGAGAGTTTAAGAGTACTACTAGGAAAGGAGAAAGTTTGTCGGGTACTTACTTGACTTTGCACTATTGTCGAAGGGATACGATGCGACGAGCGCTCCTCCGTGGAAATTTCCTGAGAGAACAAACTGGATTTTTGAGAGCCACTCCTTGACGTGCTCCGTTTCTGGCTGGGGTCTTGCATTATTTGTCTTGAAGAAGTCGGGGAAGTTGCGATTCAAGTCGTAGCCCCTTGCGTTGTACCTGCAAATATAATGGGTGAGGAGTGAGATGCGCGCATTTTGTCGCTAACAATGATGAAAAACATGTCCTTGATGCTTCCGCCTGTGAGCTCAATCGAAAATTTCCTTACCGTCCCTGAGCACCTTCACAGGTTCCTTCCTTTGACACTTCGTAGCCATCAGGGTTCATCGAAGGCATCAGATGAATTCGTGTGTTTTCCAACACCCACCGAACATAGTCATTCCGCGGATATTGTGATGTAAGGTACTACGGGGAAGAGAAAGCGTCAAGATGTTGTCATTCTCTTCTTTTTCTCTTGCACAATGCACAATTATTTATAAATCAACCGCGTCACAAACGTTGTAAATGTGCTCCATAAAATCTTTCCTGACCAAAATGAAAATGGTGCACATGCTACTGCACTTACGGACCAAACTACTTTCCCTTTACTCATATTACGCGATAAAAGTAGGTTTTACAGCAACTAAATGATTGGAAGTAAATGTGAGTACGAGAAAAAAAATACGGTTCGCGGTCCACCTTGAGACGTTCCTCGGTCACTGAATAATTGAAGATGATAAACATACCTGAATTAGATGAAGCATCATTTCCCTGCCGACTGCTTCATTTCCGTGCATGTTTGCCACGTATTTGACATTGGGTATGCCCAGTACATGCTTGTACGGCGAAGAAGAAATTACGAGTACCCATAGCTCACGACCTGGAAACAAAAAATTACCACTTCCAGTCACGTCGATGTAGTCACAAAGTCTTCAATTTTCCGACTGCACGCTTCCATCCTTCGAGATGCATCAAGCCATACACTTCAGGAAAATACTACAAGATTGAAACTACCTAAACCCTAATCTGAGAGAGAATTGTAAATGAAAAAGGTGCTTTATTAGGAGTGATCGCACCGAGGTAAACATACGTATTTACATCAAATAAATTAATAATTTCCTGAAAATAACAACACAACATCCGGAGGAATCCAAGACTCGTAACTGTAACAACATTTTCCTATTTAAAGCCTACATCACATACATAAAGGGTGTGCCATATTTCGAGAGCTATTTCCAGTTGTTTAGTAAAATTTTCAAGGGATAAAACAGATTATGCTTGGCTGTCAGAAAAGAGACAATGGTAAGAGAAATAAAACTCATGAAAACTGTATTGTAAATACAAGCTAATAAAAAGAGAAATCTTTGTTTCGCTATTTGGTCGTCCTTTTCGTATTGTCTTACTCGTGTATTGGCTTGATGCACGATTGATTGAGTCATGACGTTCGATTCGTCGCAAGTGTCACCTTGACGACTAGAAAAAGTGGAAGAAACTATACAGCGTGATTACCTTTGACGCTCTTTCCGATTGAATACAAAGCGGTAATGTTTGGATACAGTGAGTTGACATTCCTCAAATACGCGGTGAGCTCGTCATAATTATGGTATTCAAACTGTAAGGGAGCCCCAATTGCTGGACCCTGTCGTCTTTGAATTTTTCTACCTCCTACGACTTCTCGCGTCACTCTTTCTGCAGGGAAACAATGAAAACATTTACTAGGCACATGTCGCTTGTCAACGCATTGAGAACAAAGACCAGCAGACAAAGTAATCAGAGTTGTCACACACGCCGCCAAACACCGTGAGAAACCGGTAGCAAGAGAAAACATGCTTTGCGTATGACAAATCAATGTTGTTCCTGTTGGCACTTTGCTTTTTTGGATTGAATTCAAGTCATTGCACAATGAGAGCAAATCAATAAAAATGTGTAACTGATGAAAGGGCTATATTTCAGCTTACGTGTGAGTGGCAGCGACTGAGCTTCAGGAACTACGACGTCTTCACCATTCGCATGTTGTATTGCAGTGAGAGAGAGCAAGGCAACGAGAAGGATGCTGCTGTACCACATTGCTGCATTCATTCTGAAGTCGAGAAGAAAACAAATTGAAGTTTGCACACAGTAGTTTGTCACACACAACTGACCATGAGATGTGCTCTTTGTTGTGGGATCATGGGCTGAACTTGCATTGACTCATGTCAACCTCTCGGAGAGGAAATGAAGCTATGAAATCGGAATGCGCTATCTAATCAAACGGTTGCTACAGAAAAAGGACTCCAGCCGAGTCATCTACTCATGAAGACAGACAGTGAGCAAAACAACCACTCTGTCAGTCAATCACTCTTCTCCGTCTATAGCGAACAAAGGCTGTGCCAAGTCATGGAGCAAAATTTCCTAGTAAAAATGCCAACACATACGAACTCATAGCAGAACTCTACATTTAAGTACGCATTCCTTTTTTCTATCGCAAAACCCTTCTTGTTGTCTTTCTTATTAGACGAGGTCAGTTTTTTATTACCGGTTTACGTTATCAACACTAGATAACCATCACCCCGCGAGTCTCATGAGAGCAATGTACATATAAATTTCGCTTGAAAATCTGAAAACACACTTGCCTCACGCTTTATACAAATGACTTGAGACAACGGGATGGAAACTCTTTCTCACGGGAAGGTAACTACAGAAATTCACAAAATCTCTCGTCTCCCCCTCACCATATCACAATAACAATTAGAGTAAAAGGAAACAGCACACTCCACACTGTCACTTCAACAATTAGCCCAGGTCTGTCACCATGACCACTTTGACATTCACGCGCGCGATTTCCGTAATGGCAAAGTCATGCGTTGATCACACATTTCTAAGAATGTGCGATGATGCAGAAAAGAGTTCGTCTTCTCGACACGAAATTTCTCTCGGATCGCTCGAAAACAGAGAATGACTCGTACCTCAGGGTACCTGCTACTTGAGCCTAATCAACATCCTCCTTGTGTACATGCTCCAATATTATGTTTGACCATCGAACTGAGAAAAATCCAACTAATAATAATCCTTATTGAGAGTAACCCCTTAATGCTTTGTAACTCGGGACGCGATCCTCATCGCACCATAACGAACAATGAAGAGCAGAGCAAACCTGCCACCAGGTAAATATCGTGTATAATAATAATAGTGATTGCGGAATCTCAGGGGCAACGCCAATCAATAATGTCTTCCTCTCTCTCTCTCTCTCTCTTGGCAAGACAATGCAATGGGCAGTAGGGAGGCAACAATGGGCAACAATGAATCTCAGAGGGTTTTTTACATACACACGAACGAGCCAGTGCAAATACGGGGGCGAGGTCCTTTTTGCAGGCGCACTCACGAGCACACACTCACGCTGCTCACATACAAGTGAACCAGGTAAATAGTGATGATGACGATGTTCGTCAAAGTATGTATTGTAAGGATTCGAGAGGAGCCGTTATACAAGGCTACTCCGCACACTTTTCATGAGCGGAGAGCATCCTTCAGGTGCTCATGAAAATGATGACGACGATGGGCCTATTATTGTGTGTGGCTCTCCCTGCATTGTTGCATTCACAGTTGGACGAGAGATGCGTGCGAGTTGTGAGAAACACATGCGAGTTTAGAGGGATGAGAGAAAAACTCACCTATTTAGTTCTGCTCTTCCTAGAGATTTTAACCCCTGCTCACACTACACCAAAACTCACGTCGCTCTCTCAATTTCTTCTGAGGCAGAATGATTCAGAGAGCTGAAGCTCACCCCAGAGAAGTTGAAAATGACAAAGGAAGATGAGTGAGGACTTGGTTTGAGAGCGAACTGTCTCAAGTCTCTGGGATGTGGGTTAACCAAGTTTGTGCGAGTCTTTCACTCAAGTCACCAATCCACTTTTACAACATTTTTACTTTACACATAATATACACAAACCTACTCCCCGCTTCTCTTGCCGTTTGCATGGCACACGGACACCGTGTAGGCATTACTACATCTCTTACTTCCTACACTTCATCATTTGGAGATACAAACTCGACAAATATGGGCAATGGGTACTCTTTACTCTCTGAGCTAGAAGGAACCGCAAACCGCAAGTAAACTTAACGACAACGTTAGCACAAACTATTAATAATAAATGCTCGCAGGTAAACTGCCAGCGTGTTTAATATACCTATGTATATATATAACGTATGAAAAGCTAAATGCAAGAAACACTCATGTATGTATGTATTCCTCGAAACACAAAACAAATCTAAGGGATTTGCAAGGAATATCTTTGATAAATCTTCTATGGGAATACGAATCGTGATGAGTGGAAAATGGGAAGGGAAATCAGAGCAGCAACTGAACTATACGAGCAATTTTATGACGCTGGCATACACACATTATGATGTCTGCATGTTCGAAGTATTTCGCTGACGAATTGAACCAGTTCCTAGTAGCACTTTTGTGCGTGTGTACAGGGAGTGAGCGTCCAACTTTCTTACTAATCACGGTAGTGAGAAATCGTAGTCAAAGATTCGCATCACAAATAATTGGGAATCATGCTTTCGGTTCGACGAGCTTTGCAGACTGTGAAAAACATGGAAAACTGGTTTCGATGTGAGATGTGAGAAATCCTATGAAAAAAATGAAGTTGCATACGGAGACGTTGAGTAAAAATGATAAGCATGAATATTATGCTAATAAAATTTAGTAGTATTACATAATCAAAGTTGAGACGCGATACAAACCGCATCTTACAGTTTTTTTGACCTTGAAACACGACTCGAAAACGCTTTTGTCGTCTTGAGAGAAAAATTGGTCATGACATTCTCGAACAAAACTGAAGCAGAGACTAGGTAAGCTCAGGAGGATACAATAATGAGACCTATTACATTGTTTCTACATTTCCTGTGTCTCCTCAGCTCTACTTTGAAACATTAATGCTCAACGAGAACGAGTAGTGATGCATTGTGTCCAACTTATCATCAACATGAAAACAATGTGTAACAATGACTAATGATCGATTACACGTGATAAGAATACATGCAAGATTACAAGCACGCTGCTACTTACTTCGTGAGGAGCAAGTCCTTATTATACTTTTCAGATTTATCGGTTGGAAAAAGCATGATTACAGTATTATTGTAGAAGACACCGGATTCTCAAGAAATTATGCCCTGTGTTCATAGAAGAACAAAAGAGCAAGCATCAATGACTGGCATAGTTTCAGTTGACAATTGCCATCGTTTTGAGAAAAAAAACTAGACATTATTACACTCACACATCCTTCATACAAAAATATTACACTAATTATAGAATACCTATGTGCATGTATGTCGCGTCACCGCCCGAGAAGATCGACGCGAGACAAAGCAGAAACAAGGAGTAGTTTTTCTGTACAATCTCAGATGTTAGAAAGCACTAGGTTGTCCCAACTGACTGCTCCCACGAGGACGACAGTACGAAGTGGCGTTGTGGCATGGAGACGATGATTATCTTTGATCGAGGAACGAGCACATGACATGGCGTATTGTAGTAATAGTTATGTATTGCTATCCAGCAAAAAAAAAAGGTTTCGCACAAAACCGTTCCTCTCGTCTCAATATTGTGTCGCTCGCCAAGAATATTGTGGTCTCCGCTCGGGAGGAGACTCAATAAAGTAAATATTATATATTATATGCTATTAAACGATGCACAAGGACCTTGAGTGGAACGTATAATAAATGATGTCTGACTCAAAGAATCAAATCAGTTCAGCCAATTGCAGAGTAAAAAAAACGCTCACATACAGCCACATAGGTTTTGTTCGTGTGGACACAAAGGTGGATGGATGTCTGCGTACGCGTCCACCACTAAACTGAGTTAATGCTCTGTCTCCATATTTGTCCAACGGATTGATGACAATGACGACGTGAACAATGATCGTGGTCACCTCTCACCTTCGCGAGCTCCACTCCCATTATTGGAGTGATTGTCGTGGTGATCTCTGTTGGTGGCAGTGGTGGAAATCGAGGTGGAAATACGTAATACAGATGTTTCCCGAGGACATGGTCAGTGGTCCACACTCTGTACTCTCCTACTGAGGGAGGGAGAGAGAGAGAGGAAATCAGCTGAGTTCGAAGTTGCGACGACAGCCTTGTTAAAAATGCAAGGGCTTATTATCTCAAGTCGTCGTGTGTGGTGGTGGTATATGGTGCGGTGGTTCGTCGTGGTGGTGGCGATGCGGTGGAAAAGGATGCAGACTCTCTTTGCAGAGACTGCAGCAAAGACCACTCCACCGTACCAGAAAAGCGAGGCAGTGTGTGGCGTGTGTGTTGTGGAACATTTGAGACATGAAAAAATATCATAATGTATGTACATAAAAAATTTAGGTAGTCCCCATACATCACGAGGACGTGATATATAGTCACTCGTATGTCGAATAGATGGTCATGATTACTATGACGCTTGTAAAGCACGGGCAGCTTTACGTGAGACCTCTGCCTTTTTCGCTTTGTATAAAGGACCAACGAGTGAGAAGTCAATATACGAAGGGAAAATCATATAAAATAGCAAGGCCATGCCCTACAAAACTCTCCAACTTTCTGGCGAACAAAAACTACCTCCTCCTCGAGAAGAGAGACTATACACAGAGAGAAAAAAGGAGAGAAATGTAAACCGTGAGGAATTACCAGAGCCTTTACAATATTACACTGCACGCTTTTTAGTCTCTTTCGAGACAAGCTAAAAACATGGTGGTAGTAGCTTTAGTACAAGGAATCGCTGAAGGTACTCCTTTCTTCATTCTCTGGCTATATGGATTTTTTTTCAAAGAAATCTCGAATGTTTCAATTTAAATGAATGGAAGAGAGAAAGAGAGAGAACCCGTTAACCAATATAAAACCGTTAGCGTTTTATTTCGCGAAAGCAAAGAAGAAAAGAATCAGATAAAGGAGAGTGATGGGGAAGATTTGTGAAAAGAACATGATTTCGGCACGTATTCACACGGGTAAATGTGGGTGTAAAAGGAATCTGATGAAGATGAAGCAACCCACCACTACACGAGTACCACTACGAAACCACACCACACCGTCCCACAAAAAAAAATATTGAGGGGAAGGGGCATAGGTTTCAGAGACGACCGACCGTCGAAAGAGATCATCAATCCAATCCACTCAAACTACTCACACTGTACATATACGCGACACCTGAAGGTCACCCATGGATTGAACCGATCATGTATATATAATTTCAGCCCAGACTCTCAGAAGCTGAAGGACTTTTTGGCATTTTCACACACAGAGAGAGATTTCAAAGTGTGGGGAAATTATATAAATTATTCATCTCAAGCAACCAACCCACTTTCACATCTGCCGATTACATTGTGCAAAGCAGAGAGGCACAACCTTTTCTCCTAAATCCTTTTGCGTCGATTTACGAGGCTCACTGCAAAGCAGAGAGAAACACTTTTAAAAAATAACAGAATTTTAACGGCTTCCTCCTCGACATGAATCCAGGTCAAAGCGAGAGAGAACATGTAGAATTCAAGAATCTCCCTCTCCAGAAGCCTCTGATCCCATAAAATCAGAAACATACGCTGAAATTATATCTTTGTAGAAAAAAAACTCGAATACAAGCATAACTACCGTTGACTTCGATGCTATCATCATGATCAAGTCAAAATGCTCATCATAATTTTTCTAATCATTTTCAAATTACACACTTTTCTCTCTGAATAATAGGGGGATGCGCGTGGGAACAAGTTGACAGGGAGAGGGAGGTTGATCCTCATCTGCTTCCAACAAAACAGGCAATTTTTCTCCACTAATTTAGGTTGAATTGAGGAAATTTGTGCTACTTTACACTCGTTTCTTCACCACCTCCACCATTCTTCATTATGATTCTCTCTCTCATCATTCATTCATCATTCATCTCATCATCTCGCTCTTGTGCACATATACACCCTCACTTGACTTGTGTGAATGAGTTGACTCTCTCACCACCACCGCACCAACCACCACACTTTGTACTTCGTAAATACGATTACTATAAGTATAAATACATGCTTACATATTACAGTATGCCTTTCGCCTCTCCACATTCTCTCTACTTATCCTACTTTGCATCATGCACATTTTATTGCATGCTTGCTATTATTCGTGTTTCGAGATGAGATGCGAAGAGAGAAGACGGAGAGGAGATTGAAGAAAAAAAAGCTTCTTCGTATCTAGTTTTCTAGTCTATTTTCAACACAGTGGCCAGCTGTTCACGTTTTTCCTCCTGGTTCCGTTTCGATGAGTGAAAATTTGTCATTGCACTACCCTCCTCGGGAGACGGACTCAGGACACACTTCAACCCTGACAAAGTTTTTTTTTCTTCGGAGTCTTTAGAAGTCGGTGCTTGAAAAGTTAATTTTTGTTAGGAAAATACATGCAATTGTAATAAGAGCTCCATTACACACGCAACGCCCTTTATAGTTGATCGCCCACTTTGTTCTTTTTTTGGGGGGTTGTTTTTAGTTCAATTCACGTCGTACAACTTACTGGTTTACTCATTCGTTCTTAACGAGACAAAGTGTTATCATTTTGCGAGACGTAAAAGACGCGCAGTACGCCGAGAATGTGGACGATTGTTGTTGTTTTTTTTGTGTGAGAGAGTGGTCAACCAGAGGATTGTGTGATATTTGGAGAGAGAGAGACATTGTTTTTGATTGTTGCACGTACAGCAGAAGAAGCGTTACGGGGTGGTTGTGAGTAAAAGTAATTGGTTTGAAAGTGGTAGTATGGTGATGGTCGTGGTGACGGTGGCTCATAAAGACTTGGTTGAGTCTCCAAAAAAAAGTGAGTCATCTGCGAGGGAGTGAGTTTTTTTTTGGTGTGTGAATGGACAGGGGTGTGTGTTCTAATAAACGTTGTCAACGGCATGAGTAATAAGACTGACGACGTTGGAAGTCGGACGAAGTGGTTCTTTGACTAAAACAGCGGATCACGGAGAATCGTAGAGGAAACCGTTTTGAGGACACGAGTCACCCGGAACTGAGGTCAAAGGTAAGGGTGGATTGGTTAATGGGGTTTGTCGGGTTTTGTGATGGAATTTCGTCACTGTTTGTGTAGCAAGTTGGTAGCCATCAGTTTTCCACAGTTTTTAAGGGAAACGTGTTGAGTATCATGTCGCATTTGCGGCACAACTTTTGAGGTTCTCACATACTCCCTTTTTGTCATCAATAGCTTGCGAGTTGTTAAGTGACATTTTTTGAAAGTGGGAAACGTGCAAGCTGTATACTATAAAACTCGTTGGTGTACGTATTATTTTTCTGTGTCGCTTGATAGCGGTTCATAAGGTGGTCGTATATTATTGCCATCATCAATTCATCATTGAGCTTTAACGACGGACGAGCTACTAAAACTGCTCATTTTTTGGCTTTAGTACGGAGTGAAATGACTGTCATTGTTTCAACAATTACAGGAAGGAAGTCATGAGTTGGTTTATGGGAGTCTGTTGAGCATTATGGCAGGAGTGCTGCCTTTTATTTAAACAAATATTAGCATGATTAACGTATTTATCGTGATGACGCTGTACATATCTCATCATAATCCTAAATTTATTAATTATAAAAGATACTCTAATGAAAGGAATTCTCATCAGTTTTTAGACAGGGTTTTAGTGTTCGCTTTTCAAGGTTAGGGAAAATGTATCGTTGTTCATGATCTCATTTAGTTTGTGGCGGAGAAGCACGTATGCTGTACTTTTTTGGGAGTTTTTTTGGTGGGTCACTCCTCGTATTTAGTGTTGGTGCTCACTGAGTCACTAATTTTATTTGCTGTGTCTGTGTATCCTCTGCAGATGCGACTTTGGGTGATTTCGCTGAGAGGAAGTCATGTGTAAACCATTGGAACGTGCTAATTGAAGAGATAACAAGGGACTATGGCAGACAAGATGGAAGTAGGGGAACAACGAGTACCATCCACAACGACTACGGACGGTGGCTCTGCGTTGCAAAACAGGCAAGATTTTTTTTTCTTTTGTGCTACTGTATTGTTTGAAAAGTGGCAGAGTATGATTTACAGTCTGCATTGTAATGGCATAAAGACGATGACTCACTTCCACTCAACAACAGTTAAATCACTCATGTAAGACTGAGGAACTACTGCAGTACCTAACTAAGTCTAATCTATTCAGGCCTAAAAAAAGATGTAGTTTTGTATTTTCGCGTACCACTTTTGCTATGTTGTAGATTTTTTAAATAAAAAATATGTATTTGAACATGCAGCAGAGAATTCTAATTGTACGACGTACATCACCACGAATGTTCGTGCCTTTATGTAAATTGTTGATATGCTTATTTGATTTGCAGAAATGAGGATTTCATCAAATGCATCTCCGATTTGGACGCTATGCTCGAGGAGTTTGATGACACGTCATTGCCGTACTCGTTGGACTTTGAGGTTCCATGCGACGATTTGCCCGGACGCACCAACCAGGAGGAGCTCCTCGTGGAAGATTCTCCGATGGTGACCACGCCAGAAATTGTGAGTCATCATCAGTCATCTCAAGGACAAATGGACATTTTTACGGATTACGCTACAGCTGCAACTACCGCCGCCGCCACTACTTTCAGCAGCACGGCAAATCTCGTACTGACAAATGCCACCACAGAAGTGCTTGACCATAACAAGAATGTCGACTTGGAATTTCATGGTGACGACAGCAGAGGACATGACGACCCTGTGCGACAGACTGCATATTCGACACAAATTGCGGTGGCGGATCCCATATTTTCACATTCATCAGGTGCTCAGGGACCGTACCCGTCAGGTGCAGCGACATTTAAAGTCGTGAAGAATCAACCTTACCAGTCATCATCGCTATCGGAACGACGTCACCGCGCTACTACAACTGACGCTGACTTCACCACCCATGTTGTGGTGGATCCAGGAATATGTGGCGATCTCATGGGAAATGAGAGTCCTCAAAAGGCCGGTGGTGCTTTCGGGAGCAACACTTACAGCAAAGGAACCGGCTCTAAGTTTATTACCAATTCTGAAGGCTCCCACTCAGCCAACGGCACTGGGAAAGGTACTGTCACAAAGTCCAGCATCCCTTCCAGACCGTCAATCTTGCTTCCAAATATTGACTCGCTAACAGGACTCATGAGCTCTGGCACGACAACTTCGCAGACTCAAGTTAACACGACAATTTTCGAGCCAGTGTTTCAAACCGTGCAATCCTGCAATGACGGAGCACAAAGCAGCAGCAGCAAGACCTCCACTTTGGACACGACTACCAAAGGTTCCATTTCCAAAGGGAGTGACAGGCAGCAGTCGTCGGAGAGATGTGACTCCGCGGCAATGAAGAAAAATGACTATGAAGAGTGGAACTTTCTGTCGGAGAATAACCTTCCAAGGTCGCTCCGCAAAACCCGGAAAACAACCCACTCCGATGACGTCGATTTGGGTGGGAAAGTAGGGAAAATTNCCCACTCCGATGACGTCGATTTGGGTGGGAAAGTAGGGAAAATTAGACCGAAACTCACCAAAAATCCGACATGTAGCTCGTCCGGTGAATTCTTGAGTTCCAACGACCGTAGCAGCGGCTACAGCAGTTGTAGTTTGGAAGTCAATGCGAACAACATGAACTGCCAGGATTTTCCCAAGGTTGCCGGCATGGTGATGGACACATCATCTCACCACCAGTGTCAAATGTGTCACAGTGAAGGTGGGAAAATTTCTGATGACAAGCACCTGCACCACGGTCTCTCCAGTGGATTACGTATGAACCCAAGAACTGAACCCCACATAATGACAGGATCCTCAGCAGATTTCTGCGGTATATTGAAGTCATCCTCGAGTTCCCCTCAGCAAGTTTTAAATGTGACGAAAATCACATTGAATGAGCAGACAAGCAAGCCGGCTGATTTGAACTTGACTTTCGCACCTTCGTCTTCAACCTGCAGCAATCCCATTCCTCCCAACGGAAAGGGAGGTGGCGTCACGTTGGGAGCTCCTTTTGATCGGGAATGCACCCAAAAGGAGACTCCTCCTGAGTCAGTGATTTCACACAAGTCTTCCAAATCCTTTCAGAATCCAAGTTCGACAGAGAGCAACCAGGGCATTCCATTTCTTCACCAAAATCACCCAGACCAATCACAACTACCGCACACAAGTGAAATCTCATGTCCTCCAAATGTCGGAGTAGTTCCGCCACACCCTCCTCTTATCTTACACGAACTCGTCGAGAATCGTGCTCAGTTTGTAGTTAGTCCTTCGGTAGTTGTAGGTGGCAGCCCGACACGAGTTTACTGTGGCGACGAATCGTGTCGCATGGGAGATGGTGGTGATTGTTGTGCATACGACTCAAACTGTTGTGGGCGCCGGCGGGGTGCGGGTGGTGGTGGTGGTGGTGGTGATAAGCAAAGCTCATCCTTCAGAATTCCATCTGGCGAGGTAATCACTGAAGGAGACGGTCGCCGCTCCCTCCCCATCAAAGGTCAAGGGAAGAAAGGGCGGATGATGATGAGAATGATGCAACCAAGTGCCAAAAATCTCGATGTTTCCAGTGCCTGTAGTAGCAGCAGACGGAGTAGCAGTAGTAATAGCGGTAGTCATAGTATTAGTTCTAGTTCTAGTGGTTCTGTCAGCGTGAAAAGCAGCACAACGTCGGTATCCAACAGTGGGGACGACTTCCACGAAACCATGCTCCTCGACTATCCACCCAACGTTTTGAATCTTGCAACAACGGTGGGGGCGAATCACCAGCGGCAGGACTCTTTAGAAAAAGACTGCGACGCCAGCGATGGTCCCATAGGTAACGAAAGATTGGCAGACGACACTGGTGAAAACAGGGAGGTGGTGGTGATGGACTTTGGGAGTAAGATTCCCCGAGCAGTGACGACCAGTGAGGGCGCTGGGGCAATGCAGCGATTACCAAAGGGTGGGGTGAAACCGCTGGAGCCGCAGCTGCAGACCACCACTTCGCACCACCATTCTCCAGCGAATGAGATTGACGATGGCTACCTCAGCATGATTAATCGGAGTGGGGCGCCAGTGATTTGGCCCGACGAATTGGTTGTTAACGAAGTGTTCTCCACAGAAGAATTGACGAGACGAGGTTCGAAGGACTTTGATAGGATGCCCACTGCGGGGAAGCACGATGTGATGGCTGATATCAACTCAAAATTACTTTTACTCATCAACACCCCTCCGGCGGGTCTAGGAAGAGACCATGTCAAGAAAGGCAGGCAGAGTCGCGGTGGGGCTCGGCGGAGGTCTCCGGAGAAAACGGACTATTTCTCAGACGACTCCCTCGAGTTGGAAGGGGAGGACTGTCTCATTCAATCCAGTACCCTTGGGAAGCTGGAAGGCTCCCCGCTATTTCTGGAAGGTTCTGCAGCGCCGTTCACAATGCCCGCACATTCGAAGGACAGACATTCCCGGAAGGAGAGCCAAACCAGTAAAAGCGCTTCCTTTTCCGGTGGCGGGAGCAAGGTGGGGGGACCCAACTTCAAGAAGCAAGGCAGTCCTAATGTTTCCAAGATCCCGACAATGATACAGAAGTCGGTTGCCATCAAACGGACTCACAACAACAAGCATCATTCGCCAAGGCAAATCTCGACAAGTTCTCCTCAACAGGAGAGATGCCACAGCAGCCCCGCGACCCCGGTACGAAAGCCGTGTTCATTTTTTATACCATTCACCACGACTGATTCGAAAAGTCGTTTGGGCGCTTCCTTGGATGGGGAAGTGCGACCTTTGAACGACATTTCGTCGTCGCCAAATAGATGTCCTCCTTTGCGATTGTTGAAGGGCAGGCTGACTTATGACAAGTCGTCGTCTGTGCAAACTAATCCTCCTGTCGGTAGTACAGTAGGGTCATTGAAAGTGGAATCGTCTGGTCCGAGCAGCACCGAACTCTCTCAGCAATGCGGTAAGGATTCAACGACAACAGCAGCTAGTCATTCTGCAACTTGTACATCGAGTTTGAGCACAACAACTTCACAATTTTCACCGTTGCCAAATCCAAACTTGTCACCACAAATGCATTCTCGCGGAGACAGCGTTGTCCTCACTTGTAGTAGTCGGGATTCGAATTCGGATCTACTCAAGGAAAAGATAGCGCCTTCTGCAATTTCTGCTGGCGACGAGGAGCGAGGAGTCGCCGAACTTGGGCAAATAATTGAAGAAGAGAAAGCAACACTTTTGACCAAAGTCCTTTCTCCAGCTCATGAGCTCGAGGGTGAAGCAACTCAACGTGACACGAATGGACAACCTCTCAAACGGCAAAGTTTTAAAGATAATGAGGAAAGAGGAAAACACGCCACCGACCAGGCAGACACTGTAATAAATAACTCAATGAAAGATTACAACGGCAGTGATAGCAAGCTTCCCGATGATACTCTTGAAATACGGAATGAAACCGGTTTGAAAATAGTTGATCTGGAGGATAAGGCTAATAAAGAGACTATGATGTTGGCTTCATCTAATGGAGGAGACCTCCAGGAGAACCTTGTACAAGAAGTGAGTGGAGACGTCTCTGCCAAATTGCAGAGCTCGGACGGCGTGGAGGAGGTGGTCGCTCTCTCGGTGAGCAGTGATGGAATAGAGAGTAGCTCAGCGACTCACGACGTTCAGGCTTCCCACGACAAAGTCGCGGATGAGCTTGACTCGATGGTTGAAATGTTTTTGAAAGCTGCAGAAGGCTTTCTGTATTCCACTGAAACCGATATTACGGAAAATGAGCCGGAGGTGGTGGAGAGCAGCAATCTACCCTGGTTGCCAGGAGGAGAAGTTGGAGAGGAACAGAAGCAGCGGTTGCCAGGTGACAAGGAATCAGTCAAAGCGGTTGGTTCAAGAGAGCAGGAGGACGTCGTAGATTGCGGCCGCAATTGCACGGTAAGAATATTTAAAATTACGAACGTCGCGAATTTGATTTGAACTGTAATTGTTATTTGAAGAAGTAACGTTGGATTGGAGGAAAGTTTTGTTTTGTAATAAGCCAGAAAATCAAGATTGGTGTGTTCTTTACAGGCCGAAAGTGTTTCAGTCTTGGCCACAAATCAGGGCCGTCAGGAGTCTTTGTTGACGAACACGATTGTAACAGGCTTGCCAACCAAAGGAATCGATGACTCTCAATGTGATACACATTTGGAAGTGCGAGAAACAGTGATTGAGGATTGGCATGATCAGCCACCAGCATTCATACCGGAACCTCCTCCTGCAACTAACGTAGCTCCACAAATAGAGACGATTTCAAAAGAAAAAGTTTCGGAACCTGTGCTCACAGCGCTGCCTCATGTTAGCTCAGTAAATGACTGTGTCGGAGTTGACCTATTATCCCAACGGATTTCCAGTAGCAAATATCCTCAAACGACGGAGAGCATGTCAGTGTCACAATTTCTTCAGAACAAGAAAAATATCTGGGCAATGTATGATCGACCATATGATGAAGGTAGTATCTGTTCAACTTTATATCACTTTAAAACCTGCAACCTATTATACGTGCGAACTGATGACTCTAACTTTTATGTTTGTTTTTTCTTTCCGTAATTTCACTTAGATCTGAGCCCACCAGGTTTTCCAAGAGGGTTTTCCAGCAAGTCACAGGAAAATCTTTTTGACGCCGTGACAAAGGAGCGATTGAAAACGAGCTTTTCTGCGCGTGGTCAGTCATCCACGTTACCACTGAACTGCAGACCTCCTCCTGTTCATCGGAGGACGAACACCTTCCGGAATATGTTCAATAAGTTAATGAAACGTAAGTACAACTTTTGACAGCCAGTTGACCGTCCATGCATTTGAATCAATAGCGACATTTGTCGTAACTTGGCTGTTTTTTTTCCTAGATAAAACAACAGCCACCGTAGCATCTTCAGAAGGATCAGATATGAGAGACGAAGAAGCTCAATCAATTACGAGTAGAGAAACGGGTCCATCTGAAGGAAGGAAGCGAGGATTCTTTAGTCGACTTTTCAGAAGGAACCGAAAGTAGGAGTCGCACTGTTCCGGTGGATACAAAATGGAGCCAATCATACTGCTCCGGCCGGCTTATGATAATGAGGAGGAGGTGGCATTTTACCCTCACTCAAAGCTGTATATCTATATATGTATACGGTGTCAGAAAATGTCGGCTTTCTGCTTGTGTTGTGTTTAAAATTTAAAGCGTAAGGACGTGTGAATTGAAGTATTAACATCGTACTAACCTATTTTTAGTTCAAGGTCATCGCTAAGCCAACTAGAAAGAATAAACAAATCTCGCATATTCTATACCTTTAAATCTCTCAGAAGTATGTTGTGAAATAACAAGATAGATATACTTTACTACCTGTTGAACACATGGAAATTGATTTTGATACCAGCTCCTCGAGCGCCTGCTTGAAAACTCGTTGACGAGCAGCATAAATGAACAGAGGAATTACATACTGCAATACTTGTGATGTACTACGGCTTTTTGCGGGAGTCGACTTGGTAACCTACAAGCCCACTGTCAATGGTCGCATATTTTTGTAAAGTAGACTCAAAGTGCAGCTTCACTCTTTCAACCTCCTCAGCCCCTCGAGTCACCACTGAACTACAATGTGAGCTTACTCAGTAGCAGCGATCTGGCAGTTCCGAGAATCGCCAATTCAAATGTGTCTTTGTGGCAAGAAAAGAAGTGAGTTGCCACAGGTGCTACACCTTTTTTGACATTTTCTCAACTGTCAAGTATGATGCTTCCTTTCTTCTGATCGTCAGTCTCTCATAATTTAATAGAGCTTTTGGTAGCATTTATCTTTTTACTTGATCATGGCAATGGGCTTGGACGTTGGGTTCGTTAATTTGACAAGAAATTCATAACATAATTTACAGAGTTCTGCAAGCCTCGACAATTCCTTAACGGTATCTAATTGTTTCTGAGCAGTATGACACTTCTGCATAGCAACATCCCGTTTCTTTTGTGAGCTGCCATCATGCCATCGTCATAATCCTGTAGATAAAAACAATGCTTTCATTCCCACTCTGACGGACGCCCGCAATCCTAGAATACTCTATCGCAAGTTGTAATAATTAGCTGAGAGACGTGTGTAGTCGTAACCCAATAACCATATTAGAAAATATTATACAATCATCATCTCTCTTGTGTGCAAGTGCCTTGAGCGCATTCGTAGTTCGCTTTCCGAACCCGTGTGAGGTGTGGTACGATCGTCAAGAGAGACTTGATTGGATACTATTATTAATTTTCTCATATCACACACTCACTCTCTGTGTGTACCTACACCTGGATACAGTTTTTAGTGTATACACACTCAGTGTGTAGGCAGGATCAATGTCGTCGTCGTCAGCCTTTGGAATCGGTGTCTTCGTCAAGTGTTGTCAATCGTGTAGGTTACGCAGTAGTTACCCACTCTAATCACAATAATCCGAAAGGGGTCAAGGTTGATGTAAGGAATATTACTGTAGAGTACGCAAACTGCTGTCAAACTATTCCGATGTAATGTTGTTCCAACTCATGTAATCTTTCTGATAAATATATAAAAAGTTACAACATCATCTCTTTCTGCCTCGTATCGATCTTTCAATGAACATCTTCATAATTCTAGTGGCAACCAGTGGTTTTCATATATTTTTATGAACAATTCGAAGACCAGTGAACTACCTCTCCAGCAGGTTGATCATCTAGGCTTCAGACCCATTGCCTCTCGATGAATGGCTATAGTTGCTAGTCTCAGGGTGCCCCGGATTTTGCATTATTCTCCACACGAGTGATACAATGTGGGCCTGGGTATCATGGTTGAATAAAATGGCCTCCTCGCCGTAACCACTCTAATATTTGAACACTGTTCTCCCAATTCTAAACATGAACATACACTTAAGCGATTTGACGCTAATGAAACTCGGAAGACTGATTATACAACTGATGTGTCAACACTACCTATGCAGAAAGCAATTACTCCGTTTTGGAACGGTTTCTAAACACGCCTTTCGACGAAAACATTCACTGCTACTCCCTGTCGCTCCTCTATCGATGATGTTAACAAAGTGGGATGCAAATGTCTTGAATTTGAAACTTGTGTGTTGTAGCAATCGCAGCAGTCTTTCAAAAGAGCAAATGGAATCTCGTACTTATGGGTATGCAAGAAAATTATTGCTAGTTGTGGCTGAAGTATTACAAACTAAATTGTCATCGTCAACCTACCCTTTGGAAAAACACACTAAAATCACACTAAAATCACACGTACAGCATGGATCTTGGAAAAATGTAGGATGTATCACATTAGTGCTGCTGTAGAAGCCCAGTTGGGCAACTTGAGATTACAAGGAGGCGGTGGGTGGCTGGTAGGTACACAATTACGCTTGTTAGTGTAATACATACAAATCGAATTGGCAAGTAGTAATTCTAGTTTTCTCCGTTAAAATTAGTCACTTGTGAAGACCTCATGACACCAAGCTTGAGAGTATATTTAAATTCCATCTGTCTTCAGTGCACCATAACACCAATGTGCTCTTGCAATTAACGAATATGTCCTAGTTTTCTGTCCAGGAGGGTTAATTGGAATTCCATTCTTGGAGAGAGTTTACTGCATTCTAGTTCTGAAAGTCCGCAGTTGAAGCGTCAGCAAACCACTATGGAAGCTGTTGGCAGTGTTGGCTGCATTTACTACTGTAATTTGCTGATCATGTCTCAAGACATGCTTTACAACTGATCTTTAAGTTTACGTCACGTCCAAGATTTACTACCACGATCGTTAGTCACACAATTTAACTTCTCAAAAACTTGCTCTACAGAAGAAGTTGATTAAAATTTACGTCTACCATAAAGGGTAGCATGCTTTTCGTCTCACTCAAATTACCGGCAATTACTTTTATTAGCATGTGCTCAAGAATTACACCTCAAGAATGGTGGATGGTGTTCTCGTATTTTAGCGAATCTTCTCTCTCCTCAACTGACTTTCACAGCGAATGGGCAGACGAGTCATTTGAAACCGGTATTAAACTTTAATTACTGATGATTTATGCACAGAAATTCAGTTTCTAACAAGTAGTGTTTGTTTCTACTCACGCTTCTTGTGTCTTTTCAGTTAAAAAAATTAGGCTCTCGGTCCAAATTTTGGTATAAACATTTTCTTTTCTCCGCTGCCCGACTTTTGCATATGTGTATATATTTGTATGTTTTTATATTTAACAGCTGCTCCACAGAGCTAACACATTACACATCATAGTATCATAACCTATATTTATTAAGTGCAACTCAAAAGCACATTATTATTATTGTGCTGCTCTAGAGAATGTCTTCCTTGGCAAACTATATCATATATAATATATGTAGTAAATTTGATTCTTGATATATAGTTTATTCGCTTACATATTTATTATATATTTTTATGTATCTGAGAGGAGTAGTTGGAAGTAGAAACTAAATAGGTTTACTGCTTACAACGTAATTAAGTAGGTAGCATGTTATGCTGACATTATCATTATTATTATCCTACACAGTGAAGCTTGAGGCATGGCATCGTAATTTGTTTCTGATTAAAAAAAATAAAAATGATTGTTTATGATCGACCGTGTCATGGTCGGACTGACAACAACTAAAAAATACATAACAAGGATTTCAAAAAAGTGGTACTAAAACAACTCTACCTGTATACCGATTCAGTAAATTCACTGTGATAGAGATTAAGAGTCATTATACAACTAAAAAAAATTACATAAACTGGTTGTGTGTGTGAGTAAAGCGCAGTACGTTGTACGTAGTACGAATAGATATATATAAATGCATGTTTATGTAGGTGTCTGTGAGAATATACAGTTTCACACGACTTTATGCCATATTATTTTGTTCGCTGGAGTCAAAAATGCATGTGTTTTAGGCTTACCAATTTTAACACTTAACTCTACAGTTACAGGCTATGGAAGCAGTATATAAATACATAGGCGTAATCCTAGTCCAGTACGCTAAAACTATGGTATTGTCTACTTACGGCTAATTCACGTTTTAACAAATTATTGCACCAGATCACGAACCTTGTTTCATATCCTTACTTCATTACAATGACAGACAAAAATCGAAGATCATGGGCAGTTGCGAACATTTCTGTTTTTTATTAGTGACATTTTACGAAGACACTTGGTATTCACCCTCTTGGTGACACTTGAATGTCGAGGGGAAAATAGAGAAGAGAATTTTGTTTTTAAAAACTAACCAACTGTAGTAACATCAGAATATCTCCTTTTCTTTTGTTCAGCGTAGTGACTGTCCTTGCTAAAAAGTATGTGTATCTCATCTACGTTCGCTACTTAAGAAATAGGCTCGTCTCAGAAGTTGAGTTGAAGATCATTACTTGGATATCGTCTCTCGCCGGACCGTGTGTAGGTTCGTTCCTCCATTTATGCTCCGGGTAGCCACACTATCGTCGCACGCCGTCACAATTTTGTGAATCACACTTCCACCGCAGACGTCCTAGAAGCTGAGCATCAAAAAGAAATAAAAATATGCACATTATTGTGAGTGTTACTCCAAAATCCAGAGTCCGTTCAAGCCACAAATTACGGGAAAGGATGAGAGCGTAAAAGTGATAGAATATGTCATGAGAGGTACATGGCTGCATAATAGTAATGATGAGTGAATAGAACTGTGCATTGAAAGACACGCGTAGAGAGGCACCAAGTCAACAACAATTCCGAGAATGGTGACAGTGTAATATGTTTCACGTCATCAGCAAAACTACAAAGGCATGATTCCTAACATTTGCAAGGCGACTCAATAAAATTTGCATTCCATTGTCTTCAAGCAAAGTTTTCTTCAGTAGTAAGCCTCTCTGTTCTGCAGTACAACCTACTTCATCAATTGTGCAATGGCTACTGGTACAGAAAATAGTCCAAAACTCAATGCTGCAACGGAAGACCGTGTTATAATATGCATTTATAGCTGATGAAAACAAACTTCAGTTTTATACAATGATTATCATTATTACTCTGTTATCCTTGTTGCAAAGCATCCATTTTCCAAAAAAAATGTTATTCGATTAAATTCTATTTAGATAGTACTCAAAGTATGTGATATTTTAGATTTTTAAAGATAGTGAAAAGAGTAACTAAATAAACTATATGTAGTAAGTATTCACGAGTATTATAGGTCTTGTTTGTCATTTCATGTTACTACCATAATAGCATTAACATTTGCATAGAACTGAGAGCACTGACAGTCACAAGCCAAAGGAGTAGCTGCCCGCCTGAGATGAACAGAAGTATTTTCCTCTCAAGAAGACTATTGCTGTTCTATTGTAGGATTACTTAAGTAGTGTTTTGTGCTTTAGTTAGATAATGTGAATATATTATATTATTACTTGAAGAACGATTGGTTGGGAGGTGGGTTAGGATTGTTTTGGACATTCGGCTGCATAGGGTTTCTTCCGTTGTTCGACCCTGTCGCATAGAGTTGCTGTTGGAAATGGTGAAACTGTTGGGCATACGCTGGATCCGACGGAGGAAGCTGAGGAGGACCGCTTTGGGGAGGCGCGCCCGGATATCCACCTGAGGCTTTCATTCCAGGACCATTCGGAGGCCCCTGGTCCATCATGGGAGGTGGCCCTCTCATGGAGCCACATGGGGGAGCGGGCCCGTTGTTCCCTCCCATACCCGATCCAGACGGAAGTCCACCGTACGGCATGCGGTTGCCACCCATGTTCACATTGACATTCATCTAGTAAAATTGGAGAAGACTCGTTTAGTACGTCAATAGTGATCATCAATCAAGGTGAGTACAGCTTTTAAAAAATTCCTTAAAAAATGTCTGACTAAACTCTGATTTTCTTGAAACTGTCCAAAACATTAGTGGTACTAAATTTACCACAACTAGTAAAATCTGTTGTGCTACTTTTAGTATGACTAGCATTTCTAAAACTACTGCGACATTTAAAACATATAATCTGAACAAGTTGTCAGCTAATATTTTGAAAACACATGTAGTGATCGGCCAATGCTAACAGCTTGCATGTTAAAGGTAACAAAAGTCTCAACTTACCCCCATATTTACATTGACAACAGGGCCAGAGTTGGGATTCGTGTACCGTTGAAGAAAATCGAGATTAGGTCTATTTGACGCAGGACCAGGTCCAGGTCCAGTCATCACTCCTGATTGTGAACACATGCCTGGAGGACCCTGATTGTGTGGGGGCGGTGGCCTAGCAGGAAGGTACTGTATTGTGTTGGGTGCATTTGGTTTCACCTGTATATTGGTTCCACCGAAAGCTCGAGGAGGACCGTTGGGCGTGTTAGGCATTCTTGCGTAAGGGCTGTTTCGATTCGATTGACCACTTTGTCCTCCCATCCGTGCTGGTGGTGGTGGTTGATTTCCGTACCCCATTTGAGGTGGTCCACCTCTTGGAGGACCTGACATGCCAGGTCCACCACAGGGCATTGGACCCATTCCATGCGGCACCTGCTGGCCCATCGGTCCTCCCATTGGTCCCATTGGACCTCCTGGTCCAGGGCCCATTTGTTGTGGCATGTTTGGCGGATGTCCACCACCGCCCATTGGAGGTGGTCCACCCATACTTCCTCCACTTATTGAACCCATGGGTCCCATTGGGCCCCCCATCTGCTGGCCCATGTGGTTACCCATCTGATGACCCATAGGCCCCATTCCAGGTCCCGGATTCATGTATGGGGGTATGTTCTGAATGTTCATTTGCTGAATGGTCATTGTGGCGTTAACGTACGTATTATTTACTGTTTGCGGTCCACCCATAGCCAAGCCACCATCGGCGTTCTGAAATAATCAAAAGAGATTTTTAGTACTCGTGATTCTACAGGTCAAAAGTAATTGCTTGCTGGAAACCACCCGCACGACTCACCTGTACACTATGCATAGAAGTATTAAAATTGACCAAATTAGGATTCATGGGCGGTCCACCAGCGGGATTCATACCGTACCCGCCATTAGCGTTCATGCTGTAACAAAAAACACAAGTCCATTACAAACATATCAATCGCAGTTACTACCGTAAAGTAAAGCCATGTTTCATCCAATATTTGACAACGTAGATGAGCATACCCGCTTCCCGACGGGTTCTGAGGCGCTCCGTTGCCGCCTGTAAGCTGCTGAGACATTTGTACCATGGACGATATCGGATCGAAAGCTGGCTTATTTCCTGGTGGCCCAGGTCCACTTAGATTAGGATTGAGGGGAACATTATCAAAAACCCCATTCCCAGGTCCATCCGGATGACCTTCCATTCCCATCGGCGGCATTCCTTGTTTCATCATGTTACACGACGGCGGCCCAGCGTTGCCAGGACCACCCATTGAACCGGGGCCAAAGTTGCTTGAGTTTGGTTTCAGTCCATCTAAGTTCATATGTAGTGGAGTACCTGGTTGTGAGGTTCTGTCAACTCCCTGTGGGCTAGGATTGGGAGTTGTGCTATTCTTAGGGGTTACCGCAGGTCCAACACTACCAGGCCGGTTCTGAAATGGGGAAAGATTGAAACATTACCATTAAAAACACTGACCAACAACATTCAGAACTGACTAAACCAAACTCATAGTAAAAAAAACCTTACTTTTGAGCTGCTATTATTAGCCGTCATGGAAACGTCTGCTCCGGACTTCTGATTACCAGGCGGCATTGATATTGGGGTGGGAGGGGCAGAGTGAGATGGCTTTTGTTGTTGGGAGACATTCGGCGTTGATGGATTCATATCCGAACTTCCGGAGGGTATGCTGCAAAATCAACGTAAAATCAAAAGTCCATTAAAAATTCATTCAATTAATTTGTGTCAGGCACAACTGAACTGAAGGATTTGCGCAAATTGTACACGTACATAGGAGAGGCATCAGTGCTGTGGTCAGCTAGTCCAACGTTGGGCTGCTTTTGTATTGTTAGCTCCTGACCTTCAAAGACGTTTAAATATTGGATTTGTTGAGGAGACGGAACGGGCATTAAGTTTGCCTCTTTAACAGACGGCGGAGCCGATGAAGTTGGTGAAATGGAACACGACGATTTTTCTTTTCTACTCTTCCCCCCTTCACTATTGCTACTTTCTGAATCTTTACGATGGACGGCAGTATTCGGAGAACTATCTTGCAATTGGCCGACTTGAGGACTATAATAACCAGAAGGGTAGTACGGATGACCACCTCCGGGATACAGCGGATCAGTCGGCAGGGGAGACTGTGGTGAAGGCCTAAAGAACCAAAAAGAGTTCCTTCAAAAATTCGTGTCACTCTAAGTAAAGAGTCGACCTCCTCGTGATGCTGTATAATAAAATTGCAGAGTTATACGTGGGTACACACTCACCTGTGAGGGGCACCGCAGGAGCTGCTAGGCGTTAAAGGAGTTGCTGGACTGGGTATGCTTCCACCTCCTCCTTTACTCGTTCGGGATCCGTTTCCCTGCGTAGGCATCGTCGGGGGTCCGGAAGGGGGCTTCAAGCACTGTTGTTGCTGACCTTCCATAAAAAATCCACCACTGTTCGGCGGCCAATCCCCACCAGGTGGTTTATTGTTTGGAGGGCCGTTTCCAGGACCCCCGGGACCCCAGGAATCCATGCCCATACCCGGGCCACCTCCAGGAGCATCACTCTAATAAAATGAAAAAGGCATCGTTAATCTTCTTGTATGGTGCATGAAAGTACAAAGTCGTTTTACTTTTTACTTTTAAGTAAAGTCAACCCACCGGTATATTGTACGCGTCAAGATTTTCGGAAGGGGGCATATGCTGGCAATTAGGATCGCCAGGCATATTCTGAGGGTGGTGATCGTTCTCGGGAAACAGGAGAGCGTGCATTTTCCTCATTTTTGCCAGCTGCTCTTCGCGGTGCAGACGCTGTTGAGGGGTGAGGTTTTCATCGGGAACCTTTATACCAGAAGGCATTGGCCCAGGAGGTTGGCATGAGCCAGGAGGATTCGACCCACCAAAATAACCAGGAGGTTGACCACCTGGATTCGGAGGACCACCTTGACACGGACCAATCGGTCCTTGCCCCTGGCCACAATAAGGCGGTCCGTCATAGTAATTCGGATATCCAGGCTGGGGAGGTTTCTGCAAAAAGTTCAACGTTATCTAATTTTAATTTCTGTCGTGCATTTTCCATCCGAGATACGTAACAATGCTTCAATTCAATTGGAAAGCAGCATCAGCATTTCATTTATTGTATGAACGTACCGGAGAGTTATGAGTATTCCAAGACGCACCCGGCGGCGGAGGCCCCGGATGCATAGAGTTAAAATCAGGAGATACATTTTGAGAGGGCGGTCCCGGTGGCATTTGTATCATCTGCTGCTGTCCTTTTGAGCCCTTCATTTTGCCACTCGATTGAGGCGGAGACCAGCTTGGACTTCCTTGGAACTGTCGTCCAAAATTATTGATTTTAAATGGATTTTTCTAAAGGACAGATTTGAACATTGTTACGATTTTTTGTCAATTGATCATCGGCAGAACTAGCGAACTAGTAGTTGTCTAATATTCAATCAAGTCATTCTCACCTCAAGGAACTTTCGCGTTGCTGGATGCGACATGTGATACGCAATAATGGAAGGAAATTGCTGCTGGAAAACTGCTTCGGCTGCTTTATTGGCAAGTTTAGTTGAGAAAACAAAAATTTGACTTTGTTGTTGCATATATTGCGCTTCCATTGTGCTTGGCTGTTGCTTTGTGGAAGAGGGAGGAATTGGCGGTGGAGGGGGCGGATATCCACCACCACCAACCATCCCTTGTTGTCCAGGAGGGTGAGGCGGACAATAATCCCCAGGTCCTGGCCCAGGCCCTGGACCAGAGGGATGGTGTGGCATGCCCATGTTAGAGCCGGAGACGTTGTTATTGTAATGTGGGAAGCAATTGTAATTCACTGAAGGTTTACCTGAAAACAGAAAGCAAAGTTATAAAGCTTGTAATCCCTTCGAAATAATTCAACTGAGAACACGGAAAACTGTGTCCGCGCTCAAACCAAACGTTCTGGCCTGTTAGACAAGGCGCATACTGCCTTTAAAACTGGTCGTGAGTACGTTACGAAGCTATGCTTTCTCTTACCAAGCACCACTGGATGTAAAAAAAATCGGAGGTGTTCTAGATGTAACTAACTGGAGTGAATAGTCAGTGCATAGTATTCGTATAAAATCCCTTTTCATTTTCCTTAATTCATAATTGTAAGTAAATGAGCCACTATGTAATCCTAATAATGATGAGCTAATCAACGAGTGGTTTAAAAAAACAACTTAAGAATTCGGCGAGCGAATATTTCGTGGAGCTATGTATACGCAATTTTAATTAACCAACGGTTTTAAAAGCCGTAGCGAAATGTCCTGCGTCCAAAAATGAGTTTAAGATTTACTGTCACACCGTTAATCTTCCAGAGGAGGAGAAAGGCATTGTGACACACGTGTTTCAAACGTCTGCTGGAGAAGTGGAGTAAAAGAGTGGAAAAAACTTCGTCGACCGCGTTTCACGTTGTCATTAGTCATTAGTGGACAAAATCTAGCTAATCATTTGTTTCCACGATATGGAATTCTTTGTCAGAGTCGGAGTCAGTCAGTCGAGAGTTGTCAGGTCTTGTGATACTTGAAGCTTTTTGTACAAGGTTCGCCGATGACATCCTGAAAATTTCAGAGTTTAAATAAACAAAGACGGAAAAAACGTATGGCTTCTCTACTGGTGGTAGTGAAATAAGTGCAGTCATATTATTATTGAAAAATGTCATTAACCTGTCAACTGTCATTATATCATCGCCAACTTCCTGAAAACCGTTGAAAGAGTGGATATGTATTTTACACTTATTAAAATGTCTCCAAGCGCAAGTTACTAATTTCAGTTTCTGTTTCGTCAGCTTGTCAACCTTATACCATCCACTCTCAATTAAATGAAACCAGCAGTGTCTCTCCTTTCTCTGAAACGATTGAAAGCATCATAATTTCCCAAGTTCACCTGCATTCAGCGAACCATTCAACCGTCTCAATATTATATCATTTGAGTGTCGATAGGCAGGCAATCCTGTGAGATTCGGTCGTCAAGTTGTCTTAAACGTTCAGCGAGAAGTCCTTGTGCAAACTTATCCAAAGTCTGGACTCTTGGTTACCAATGGTATTTGTTTGAAACTTCAATTATCCCTTGGCAGGAAGCCTGTATCCAACTTTTCATCCACAAGCTAAGCTAAAACAACTTGCTTCTGGTTTGCTGATCATGTCATTGGATATATGTAACTGCTTTCAATTTGATTCAAGATCATTGCTTCACTGACATTCCGACGAGCGCCCAATTTTCGAGATGCGGCCACCAATATAAACTTGTAACAATGAGAAACAGCCCCGAACAAGTGACGGAGACATGAACTTACAGTCTGGAAAGTCGGGATGTCCCAAATCTGAAAGAGGAGGTATATCCGGAGCGCACTCCGTCTTCACATCGTGTAGCTGCGGAGTCGACGGGTTCTCCAACTTGATATCACTACCATTCATCATGATGTCATCATGAAGGCCTTTACTCGACGGGACCGAATTCGACGAGCCGTCACCCATCTCAGGATTCCCAGAGTTGGGTGGTGCACTGCTTCCAGGCCCTCCTCCCGGATCGGTTCCCACAGGTGGCTTCTCCTCCTTGATTTTGTTCATCCCGTTCTTGTTCCTCTTCCTGGAGACCTTCGCTGGAGCAGCACCCCCTCCAACTGGACTCTTTCGAGGGTTTTTCCTCTCCATCTCGTCCTGAGCGAGCGTCACAGCGCAACAACTCACTGAGACCACGGAGCCCTCTTTGTGATTAGCAGCGGAATCTTGGAATCCTGCTGTTCCTCACTTTACAACCTATCTTCACCTCCAACCTTATCGAGCTTTGGTACACAACTTGTCTTCCTCTAATATAACCTGCGTCCTACGACGTGTCACCAACTTTGTCTCCCAACTTCGAACTCATTGGTGTCGTTCTCCAGGGTCGCAGAGTGACAAAGACCCTTGTCAAAGTATCACTCACGACTTCATCAACACGGACCGCTCTCGCTCATCTTTATTGCTTCGAGAGCCCCTTCTCTCAACTCCTCCAGGAGAGGGAATCTCCAGGAATCACAGAGGGTGCAGGGGTCACACACTGGAGCGAGATTAGAGTCTACATTGAAATTGTCCAGGACCCAGTTCTCCACTCAGCTTGACACCTTAAACAATCACTGGACACCACGACACTACTCAATTTCCCACTTTTCGTCGTCGTCTTCTCATACTCACTCACTTGTCGAACCCTTTTCTCCAGTCAAAACGCTGAGAAAACTCCGTCGTCCGAAAAGCACACTCAACAATCTTCTTTCTTTTACTCCGTCAGAATAAACCTTTCTTTTGTTTTAACGCGAGACTCGGGAACGCACGCGTTTCGAAGCGAGACTCTTTTGCACGAAAAAAAAAAACAACAAAAAAAATATTGGCAGCAGTTATACTTTACAATAGTCGTATTGGTAGTTGTAATAATAATAATAACAATACGCGCAAGAAGTAAGAATGTCGCGATGAGAGCGAGAGAGCAGGAGCAATAGTACACAATATATTATAGAGAGAAGCAGTACTTGTTTTAGTGGTGGTGGCGAGCTTGAGTTTTTTTCACATAGGATGTCTACCATGATCAAGCATTGTATACGCGCTGAGTGTGTGTACCCTCTATATAATCTCTCTCCCTCTCTCTATGTGTGTCTATCCATCGTCGTTTTGTCGTCGTACTCACTCTCTCAGTGTGTGTGTGTGGTTACTTCATGTTTTTTTGGAGGAAAAAAATGCTGCACTGCATTGCAATGATTATTAATATCACGAAGGTGATGTTGGATGTTGATCGTTGTTTTCTCTGTTGCCTCTGTATCACAGAGAGAGAGTGTGTGTGTAGGTATTATGTACTTACTTTACTTGCACACACCGCGAGTCATTCCTCACACTACAAAGTGCTATATATATACACACAGAATGTGTATGTATATGAATGATTTTACGAGTCTATTTATTTATAGGTGTGTATATATGTATACATTGGTGTGAGATGGGGTAGAGAGAAAAAAGCAGCAGGAGCAAATACTCTGAAGTTTGGAGAGTGTGAGTGAGTGTGTGAGCTCCTTTTTTGAAACTTGATCCTGGCACCGTGTGGCAATATGCAATGCATTATTCTCGAATAGCTTTTCTTTCTCTTTGCCATACTGTGTATTGCCTTCTGTCCGTTCTCTCTAGTCGCTGGTTTGTTGGGTTAAGAATTTCAAGCAGGAGGCCGCAAGAGGAGCGTCCTAGTCCTCTCTTCTCCGATCCGATCAAATCTAATGAAATAGGAAAAAAAAGTTTTTACCCTCTCGCAACAGAGAGAAAGAGAGTCGTTTTGTTGTTGCTTTGGTTGTATGGAGCGTGTGTGCAACACTTTACTCTCCCTTCTGAGCTTTGTGTAAGAAGAAAACACAAATAGTACGGAACGGAGTGGGGAAGACCTTTTTTTTCCTGAGAAAAAAAAAGTTGTAACAAGTCACAGAGAGAGATGAGGAACAAGAATGGGCGGCCGAAAAGGTTAGAAATATGAAGTAATTTTTAAGGGGTTGCTAATTTGACGGAGGACGTAGTAGAGCTTTCATAGTTTGTCACAATTGTAAACAGAGTTAGCGTTAGGGATGGATGGATGGTCAGAGGGTGAGAGGGCATGAGATGAGCTCATAAATTGTATTGTGCGCATTTTATGGAGTTGAGTAGCGCTGCATAATAATAGTCGGTGACGATGTGGAAATTTTGGAGGGGAATTTGAAACCCTGGAAATTCGAGGCGTTGTTTTATACAAATTTATTTTATGGGACGCAGAGGCATATGTGTACAATTTTCTGACAACTTTGAAGCGGACAAATGTTACACTCAAATTTTCTGGTGTCTTCAAATTCTCATTATTTTGAATGCATGAATTTTAGTTTCGTGTATAGTCTAATTGCGGTAAATGATAGTAGTCACCACGGCATTCAAAAACAGACAGACCGACACAGTCAGAGACATAAAGCATCGTGCATAGTGACGCGAAGAGGTTTAACTCCAACGAAATTGTTCTGTCTGCACCATGGAAATGCGTGCTCACACCATCGTCACTATTATGTAAGCCTCTAATAAATGGCAACGTGTATTCGTCTCTGTGCATATAATATAATGATATGAGCATGTAGCTCAACTCATAATAATATTACGTAGCATGGAGCTCAGCTCATGTAGAGAAGTTCAGGTTTCAGTGAGACAGCACACTTCGAAAAGTCAGAAGAAAAAAGGGCTGCGGAAAGGAGCATGGAGAGCGAGGTTGAGAAGAGGCAGCAGCAGGAAGGAAGAAAAAAACCAGTTTGGTGTATCTTGAAAATGGAATGATCATTGCATTGTGGTCTCCACGAAAAATATTCATCTCGAAACAACACGCTCACACGGTGTTCAGAGTTCAGAGCATATTATTGTCTGCGCCTCTTGTACAAACTATCAATGCACGTCTTATATGTGGCAAAATAAGTTTGGTGAGAGTGCCAACACTTCTTCTTCGCAGCTCCTTCAGCATTCAACAGTCTTCGTCCATCGAGCAGAAAGAAAACGTGAGAAGAAAAAAAAAACGAAGACACTCACTCACTCTCCTGTTTCAAAGAGAAGCTCACCAGAGAGGAACATGGATCATGGAATTTTTTTCCCTTGTAAAAACGATGACTTCAACTTACAAAAGGGGGATGATGATGATGATACAATGGATATATGGACACATTTCGAGATGTACGAGAGGCTTAGGCTTGCTTCATGACGAACGCACCAGGAGTCGTTGCCGTGCCGAAATTGACCTGGTCAAGTATGATTGTTGAGAGATTTGCTCTCGAGTCTTGTTGCAAACAGGAGATAATCCGAATTGGAAGGACAGATAGTAATGATCGCGAGAAAGGCTACTATTGAAGAATGAAGAAATGGCTAGGTATTTGCAAAGACCTTGCAAGGCCTTAGAGAATGGAGTATATGAAAATGTGTGAAATCAGACGTACACTGAAGCTGTGCTACTATGACTCTAGGCAGTATTGTGTCAAAAATTACATAAAACTGCTGCAACTTGTGAAACTATGTAAATCTCCGATTTAAACAGGACTGAATGAGATGAGCACGTGTTGATTCGAAGGTGCTAGGTCTTTTGGGCAGCATAATATCGAGTTAGGAATGTGACTTATATTCAATTACTTTTTAGCGTAATCGACATTTCAGGGAGTGAGCATGCTTTCCGTATCAACGAAAGGAGTATCCAGAAGCAAATGTAAGCTTACAGCTATCCTGATTGCCTGTTGTCCGTATTAAATTTACACACGCATTCCAATAAAATCAGGGGAAATCTTCATAACACCCTTTGAGGGTAACTTGAGACGAGATTGTGTCCACCTATTGTACTACTAAATGTTGACAGAAGAGACTTCTTTAATATTCGCCTTACTAAGAATTTAGAGTTTCACGATGAAATGACATGGGAGTAAAAAGTACACCGACAGGTAGAAGTGACAAGCCTCGTTTATTTAATTTGTTTTACAATTGAAGAACACGACAATGGTTTGACTACGATTATATGCTACTTTTTTATTTCCTTATAAAGTAATTGGATCAAAGGTTTAAGTTAAGATAATGGAAAGAGCTGGGGGTGTTTCAAGACGAGCTCAAAGTATGTATATAATATGGCAAACAGTTAAGTTCGTGGTCTGCGATGCTAACCTGACGTCATCTACGGAACACACAAATCATGGATCAATGAAAAGTAAAAAAAAATCACTTTTGCATAGTTTAAAACTGAACTGACCACAAGAAGATGTCCGTTAGCTTTCTTAATCTCCATTGCCGACGCATCACTTTTCTTAACTTCAATCACGCCCTGCTTTTTCCCTCCATTCATGCCATGCTGAATTCTGGAAAATGCCATATAATTTCATTCGATTAAATCTGAATCACCGCTCTTAAGCTTTTGAGCATTACGCAAAAGCATTCTTTCTTCCCCAAAACTTACTCGCCCGGTGGCATAATTTTGAGGAGGGATTTGTTTTGGGATGCAGCGTCAATTATCTTGGTGACAGCTTCAATCACGTGCTGGCAGTTTACGATCAAATCCCCCTTGAAGGAAAAGTAAAGAGTTAGAAACAAACTGCGACAGTGAACTAAAATTTGTGTTTATAAAAACCTACTTTATTTTGCTTCTGTTCGGGAGGAACTCGCACAATCAGTAGCCCATCACTCATGTTGGTGATTGTCAAACCGGTGATGTCCTTCAAGAAAATCTTGTGCTTTTGCTTCATGTCTTTGGCATCATGCAAATACACAGCCGCATTAGACAAAGTTAGGATCCGGTCTCTGGGCTTGTAGCCGTGCCTATCGTATTTCGTGACGGTGGTGCAATACTGATAAATGTGTAGAATCAACTCATTGTATACAACAAGACGCAAAACATAAATTGCGGAGGCTTTTGATATATACTATTATTAAAAAAGACTTGTGGTTTACCACTAAGCGTTCTCCCGCGCTTTGAATGGTCGATTTAATTGCAGAAATCCTGTCCTTCACTTCGTCGGGTCGGTAGTCTCTGAAGAAATTCCTCACCGTTCCCTCGTATGAGCACTTATGACCTATTGAATCAAATATAATATAGAAACATGACCTGCACATTGTGATCTTTTGCAGCATCGTAAATTGCAGTGCAAGTTTGCTAAAAATGTAAGCCAACCTTTGAATAACTCATGAGCCAAATATTTCAACTCCAGTTGACGCTTTCTTTCTGGGTCCAAGCCTCGGACGTACTTGCGCACAACAAGGCGGCGGTGCACTTTGCAGAGGATCCGATTGGCCTGAAAATAACAGAATATTCAAGTGTTTAATATTTGTGATTTATTAATATACATCATATGCTTTTAAATATCATGTGTACGACTATCCCTGTACCTCATCACAAGACTTGGGGGCTGCCGGCCACTTTTGGTCATGCCGAAGGATGATGTTGGGCAAAGCTTTACTCAAACGAAGAAGGAACTGGTAACGTACAAATTGCAAGAATTTCGCGTTCGCCTCACTGGCATCTCCGTTTCGATTCATGAATCCGATAATAAATCTGTGAGAAAAATACATATTTAGTCAAAATTACTAGAATTGTAATGTCCGACAATATTATTTATACCAGGAATGTAATATAGTTTATTCAGTGATTGGTTTGTGTGCTAACTGACCCGCGTATGACAGAAGTCGCCCACCTCCTCTTCTTGTACTCCCGAGTAGCCAAAAACTTTCGGGCGTATTTCTGAACAAAGATCACACGAAGTCGCATGAGCAGGTACGCCTTCCTCTGCCGCCGGCCTAGCCAAATCGCCTTAATCTTGGAGACCAACTGGTGCTTCCTCTCTTGGAACTTGTCTTCGATGGCGAATAACGTTTGCGCGTGTCGAATAAAGATTTTTGTTCTGCAGGGGAAACAAGTATTGCATGAGATGGGATTTTCAGCATTTTGTATCTTACGTTCCTCCTCATTTGATAAACAAGACACCAATTCCCAACAACTTACTTGCCGAGTTGGTAATCTTCCTCGTTGTACCCAAGATATTTCATGATGAGCTCAACTCCCTTGTTCGCAGGCCCGGTCCAGTGAGGCCAAGTTTGAGGACAAATGCTCTTGTAGCGGTCCAAAAACGTGTCGTACTTCCTCCTATACGCAAACCCTGCTCGGCGAACTCGAAGGTTCTCCATGAGTCCTAAGTACTTGACTTGATGCTCCACAATCTCGAGGTCGAACACTCCTGGAAAGTTTGAATCAAACAGTACAAATTGTAACACATTACATACATAATACCCGTCACCAGTCTGTTGTTTTTGTCGTACCTGACTTCTTGTACTCGTTGGGCTTGATACAGCGAATGTAGGAGGGCTCCTTGGACATGAGGATTTCCATCAGTTTGGCTAAACTCTGCTTGAACTGCGTGCCTGCAGTGTCGGGTCGCTTCTTGCGGAGTAACTCCCCCTCCGGGAAGACCGTCTAAAATACGACATGAAATATCAGTACAAATCCATACTCCACAATCATGAGGTCTAATCTAAATCAACCAAAGCATTTCCGTTTGTACCTGAAGGATTTTCTTGGACGACTGAGTCATGGCCTCCCTCAAGTCACGGAAGAGCAAATCATTGTTTTTGTCCAGGAAGCCGTGTACTTTGTATGTCACTTCCCCGGCATAGTGAAGCAATCGGAATTCCTTTTAAAAACGACCCAGTTTTGAGTTTGAGTTTACTCAAATAACACAATATTATAATACGCATTATTATTTTGAGATTGGGAACAACGAGAGCTCATTTACATCTCGAGTCAGCGATTTCCTCGTTGTATTGTTCGCAATTTTGTGACTCAAATAGTGCTGATGTGAGGACAGTTGATTGTCCATTTTTTCGAGCAATGTGTAATCTGACGGATCTCCAGGACGAAGGCACTCCTCATCCATTAATGCAATTATTCCTGTAAATCCCGAATTTTTCCTCAATTAAAAACTATTGTTCAAGCACAGCATAAATGCCGAATTTGTATTTACAGCAGATCATATTTAAAGTGAGTGCCGTACCCTTGTGCTTCTCTTCAATCAAGTCGCAGATAACCTTATTGTTGAAATACTCGACATGATGCCACTCAATTCCCTCCTTCCTGTACTCCTCTTGCTCAGATTTCAGCGTCAGCTCGATGAATAGCTGCTGCAGCTTTTCGTTACAGTAATTGATGCAAAATTGCTCAAAGCTGAGAAATATTTAGATAATAAAAATAAAATTGGAACCACATCAAGCCGGAATTAAAGTGACGTGAAGTAAGAGATATACTTTGAACTTGGATTCCAATCCAGTTTTTTTTACCTATTTTTCTCGAAAATCTCGAATCCATAAATATCCAAAATTCCCATCAACGTCTTCTTCCCATCAAAGTTCGACTTGAGCGAGTCATTCAACTTGCTGACAAGCCAACTGAACAGTCTCTCGTACACCGCTTTCGACAAGGCGTCACGAGCATAAGCACACTGGTCGTAGGTCAGTGGGGTGGTAACAAAGTCTCCACGTGCCTCGATAGTTCGGTGAGTAAACGCCTTTGTAAGCTTCTCCGCAGAGCAGCCAAGGAGCTGAAGAGAAAATGGTGAGTCCACTTTTACAATTCACCGGAAACCACACACTATGTTTCATGTGAACAAAAGCAATGAAGTGGAGAGTAATACCTGCGCCGCGGTTTTCACAACGTCACCAGTGTTCACTTTGCCATAGTTGCCATCTTGCTTAAATGTGACGTTCCCGACGTGCAGGATCCCAGCAACTATTTGAAAGATTTCTTCAACTTCGTCGCTGGAAAAGCCTACCTTAGACATGGCATCGGTAACTACTTGGAACTGTTTGGCGTCATCCTGAGCCCCTGATTTTACTTGACCCTGAAGTACAAGAAAGATTCGTTAATGTTTTAGTGGACAGGGATAAAATCTGGCAGACTGGCATGAAACTTTGCTCTCTAGGGTTTGTTAAAACAAGAGAAAAAATTAATACAGGATTAGTCTAACCTGGTTTAGAAAATGGTAGTCCGCGACGTTTCTACGAAGCTTGAGGGATTCCAACTTGGCATCATCGGCCCCGTACAGTAGTTGATAGAAAACGTGGAAGTTGCGTTCACCTGGAGCTTGGGAAACCACGCGAGACTTTTCCAAGAGGTAGTTGAGAATATGACCTCCAATCGGACTTCCCTGGAAAATAGAGGTACAAAATTATTTATCTTAAGCGAATGTTTTTATGTTTATTTGAATGAGTGAAAGTAGTATAGTAAAACTTGACATACTCGGAAATCAAATTCAATGTCCATGTATTTTCCAAATCGACTAGAGTTGTCATTGCGATTGGTCTGTGCGTTTCCAAACGCCTCCAGTACCGGATTTGAGTAGAGTAGTTTGTCCTTTGTCGATTCGACGGTTGAAACGTTCCTCGAAGCGGCAGCAAGATATTGTAGGATTTGCTTCGACGCCTCTGTCTTCCCGGAGCCCGACTCACCTTTGAAGAGTCATCACAATAAACCAATTTGCAAATACTTGCATAGATGAAATATGGGGAAGTCTATCGGAAAAATGGTGGATTAAATTACCAGAAATTAAGATGCACTGGTCACGATTTTCTTCCCTCAGTTGCTTGTACGCATTGTCTGTCACCCCAAATCTGCAGCAATCGAGAAAACATTGAAGCGATGTTTGTCATTTCACTCGTTTCATAGATCGTCAACTTAATGTATTTTTTAAATTTATGCAAGTTGCTCATAGCAAAAAGCAGGCAGAAGACTAAAAGTTGTCAATATTCTCGTAAATGTCGCAGAATGACCGTGTCGTGCTATAAATTAATCGGCTTAAATATTGTATTAAATAAAAGTTATGTATGTAATTTAAAAAAACAGGAAACGAACCCTGTTTTTTATCATTATAAATTTACTTGTTTACTCTTGTATGTAATTCTATTTCTATTGACAACGACCGTTTTGCTATTGCAATACGAGAGTAATCAATGAGAGATATTGACTGTACTTACACGTGAGGGGCCACCTCGATGTAGTTGACATTCTGATATTTCTTGATCGAGTCTGGTCCATAAATGGGCAGCGTTTTATAAGGATTCACTACAATCAGCACGGGCCCGATGTAGGTCTGTGTTCAGAAAAAAAAACCATGCAAATGCTTAATTTTTGATAAAATTCTTCTAGTCTTTCATTTTACGTCTCTGTCTATGCACTGCATAGTTATTATTACTAAAGAACGGTTTTTTGAGTCCCTCCAGCCGCGAACTAGTTCACACTTGGAACTTGCGGTGAGAACTTAATGGTTCTTGGTTTAGGCTCACTCGCCAACAACCGAGTAATGTATGTATTGTTTTATGAAGCTTTGAACAACACCAACGCTAGTGCAAAAATATATATGATAATTCTGTCATGTTAAACTTTCATCAAGCTTATTATTGTCATCTTTACAAATGCGAATTTAAAAAATTTCAGTGCAGGAGTTGAGACATTCTAGACCATTTGCAGCGTGATATATAATTTAATCAAGATTACTTCTGAAATTAGAATGCTACTATAAACCTGAATAAACTTGTGCCATTTGGTTAAAGTGACAGCAGATTGAGCTCGTTTAACTCCAGCATCAGAATGAGCACTTCTTTCACAATGATGCTGCTGCTATATTACATCACATCACACACCCAACCGGTAAGCACTTGAACAAAGTTGTTGAGCTCCACTCCTAGCTCGTTTATTCAGGCCGGCTAAAAATCTCTCAAAAAACGAGCTCAATTGGTCTTTTGGAAAGACGTTCTCATCCCTCATCGTGTACGCAAAATTTCTGCTATAATTTCATTCAAAATTAGTTGACGCTCATGTTTCCTGCACCAACATTTCCCATTTTTGTAAATGATTTTAAGCTAGAATGCACCTCGGATACACTGCCATTGACAACATTACACAAACTTAAATTGTATGCTCTTACTTCGTGGTGAGAAATGATGCTACCAGCCTCACATACATATCAACCGCAGCAATGAAGACCTTGCTTAATAAATTTCGTAGCTGAATCATCCAAGAAGAATAAATTAACTTTGCATCAACTGTGAATAAGTGCGTAGGTATACATATTTTCATCCTATGCAAATTTTATATAAACTTCCTCTGTAAGGTAGATAAAAATTTCCAAAAGGAAGTGGTCTTTGTCGCTATTCTATTGAAATGTTCAGTGTTCATATTTACGTACAATAATATGTCTCTTGTATGGTGAAAACCACACCGACAGAGCTTGTAGCCACAAGCAGAATATTTGCTCATGGAGCGAGAGTCTGAATTTGTGAGGAAGGAAATAAAACTCGGCGTGTTGCACTTACATAAATGATGTCGCCCCGAAATCGCTTGCGCAAATTCTCAATGAATTCTTCAGTGCTCTCAGCGTTATCCAGCAGCACTGCGTCCGCGACACCAACGGTATCGCGGTCCTCCAAAGCGTTTTCCATCCGCATCTTGGTGAACGCTGCAACCAACCCGCGATTTTAGCGATCTCTCGTCACTGTCTTCCGCACGTTGAAAATATGAAAGTGTGCTCAACCTACCACTAATTTGAAGTGGAGCTCTGGATAATTAGGACTTGGCTAACGACTCTCAAGACTGGGCCAATGTCGAGAACATTGTATGGGGAAACCGCACGAACTCAAATACAAACGAAACACACACAGCTTGCCTGATCGAGAGTTAGAGGCTCACTGCCACACTTTATCAGTTCTCACCACCTGCTGACTATAACACAATATTATCTAGAAGAGATAAAAAAAATATCCCCGTTATCGGGTTCATGATTTCCAACAATTTCAGGGACAAATTTTTGTTATCCGGACTCGAGAGGAGTCCATTCAATTCCCTTGCATGCCAGCCCGTGCCTCTCGAGTGCATTTAAAAACCAAACCGTTATAGTGATACACAGTAAGCATAATTTAATGGAGTGAAATGTATGAGAATAATATGTCAGCTTCACAAAAACCTATCAATCAATATATTCAAGCCGGTATCACAGCGAGGCCGGTCAGAGGTGTCACTAATTTCTACAATATTTGCTCTCATGAGTGGCAACCAGAGGTTTGCTCTTGGGTGTGCTTCATTTGAATTTCATTAGCATCAAAATGGGTATTATGCAGGTGAAAAAACGAAGCTGGCGTCATTCAGCGATACGAGTTCCCTATCACTGAGAAATGGGACAGAAACTGTAAATTCAGGGAAAGCGCATGTAGGTTACAACAACGATTTCTGGATATTTAAAAAAAATCAAAGATTTCCACCAATGCCTAACAATATATGATATTAAAACGACGAAGGTTAGTGCAAAAAAATTTTTGCTCCATAAAATTGAGTAGTTCATTATTCACACACAATCAACGCAAAGTACGACGTGTACACGAGAAGATTGGACGCGCTGACGTGAATGCGTTCATTCATGGTGAAGATTCTCCGAATTGTTTCACCCTTCCTTCGTGATTTCAACAGCACTAATTTCATCAGACATTTACAGACTTCCATTATTATCAGACATGTACACCTTTTCACAAAGCTCTGCAGCGCAACAATATTTGTTGGTGATGTTTTTGTCATGACGGCTGAGCACTACAAAGGATGAAGGATGACAACTTTCATCTTCCTCTACGTGCATACACCTACACCTGGTATTCCTGTCGATAAGATAAAAGTAAATTTAATGGAAAATGAAATTCCCATTGTATGAGAGCACACAGCATTATCCTGTCTACAGTGAGTTTTTCGGGGTTTTCGGCGACGCACTCGAAACTGAGAAATTATGTGGTTAAATGTGCAGTTATTATTTTTGGGTGAAACTTGCCAATCGGCAATTTGATAACGTGTAAATACGTAGAGCATTCCATTCATCGCTTTAGTATATAATGTAGCAGAAATAGGAGATTCAAAAAGTTCCCATTTTTTACTGTAAGCCGTTCATAACAATGGGTTTCCGGAATGAATTCATGAGCTGAAGAAGAATTGATTTGCGATTGTCGATCTTTCATAACTTTTGAGACACGCCGTAGCTACACATAGATAATGAAAATCTCTGAAAAGTTTCATGTATGAAATTATTTCAGGTTAGCCTCTCTCTCTCTCGGAACAATTGCAGTAACCTACATTATCGGACATACTGATATCGCCCATTACAACATGTCTCCCGATTTATCGGAATGTACTCATTTGTCGCAGGTTGTACTGCAAGGTTTGGCCCATTACCCTGGCTAACAAGTTATTGCTGATTGTAAATTGAACCACTTTCACATTGACATGCTTTTCACGAGCGCGTCGAAACAGACGAAATCCAATCCACCATCGAAGCAGGATGCAAACATTACAAAGCTCCATTACAAAATTTCATATAGAAATGCACGATTCATATATCTATATTCGGGTGCAGGAATTTTGGTTGGCGAGTATTTTCCAGGACAAAGTGTACAAAGGTTGTCATTTGCCTGTTTCAAGAGCATTACAATGTGCCACGATGCATATTATCTAGCACGGGTTGCGCGTTCCAAGGTTTGCAAGTTACCAATCGCGTCAAGTGCATCCCAGGTTAAAAAGATGTGTATTTTGCTATATTAATTTCACGTCAGCACTCGTCTTATCTACGGAGATATATGAAAGAATGCCTCATGTCACGTTAACAACACCATATTATTCCTTTATCACCATCCATCATTTTTGGCGAAAGCAAAGTTTTTTTAAAGAGTGCATAATTCTTCTCTTGATATTCCACCGCAGCACATATATTTAGTGCGTGTGCGAATACATCCTGTGCAAAGGTTATCAAAATATTCGCTGGCCTAATTGTACAATATCCTCGTACAATTTAGTCCTCACTGTATACCACATATTGCAACAGCGCTCCCGGTATTGTACCGTAAGTGCCTGGTAGTGCTACACATTAAAATGAATCCGGGGCTGTGAGAGAGAGATTAAAAACTTGAGAGGTGACAATCACAAATTAGTTACGCGTTTGACAAATGAAATAAAAGAGGCTGCATAAATACTCAGCATGTCAAAGCCGGCCAAGTTCCAGGAGGAAGTCATCATTTTGGATTTTTTTGCTGGTTTGGATAGGTTGCTGATAAGTTGAATTGACATTTGCAGTGCTTGAACGTTATTTTTGTTTTACAACTCATGCCGTAATCGCGCAAATAATGTTGTAATTTTATCTTAATCAACGGGATGGAACGTGACGTTGAACCTCTTCACATTTGCTCTCATTCCAAAAGATGCATGTAATATTCACTGCATTGGGCAATTAAAACCATAAATTTATGGTTACATAGCCGTTGAACTAAAATGATTGCATTTTAAAAAGTAGTCTTCCGCATAAACCTGAATTTTTAAGTATCATGTAGCATTTGTAGCGTCATTTCCGTTTATTTGTCAAAATATCTTAAAACCATAACAGCACAAATAACCGTTATTGCTAGGGCCGTACAAACTATATATATATATGTACGATAATATATATATACTCATGTTTCAACTTACGAAAAACTTAACACGTAGTAATACAGTTTGCTAAGAAAAATCAGTCTAAAATATGTTTCCTAACTGTAAAAAATAAACAAAAAAGTAATGACTCAGGAAGGCGTCTAGACCTTCAAAAAAAACTTCAACCTGCTTTAAGTCAGACTCTTGGGTGGTGATGTACATACATTCTAGTTTTATGGTAGATGGCATGTTGATTTGAAGTGGCGAAGTTGTTTAACAGTTTTCACAACACAGACGATCCAAAAAACTGGAGCATTTTTTGAGGTGCTGGGGAACATTTTTATAGGAGGGTTTAGTCCCAAGATTTTTGAGGGAGCTTGTGTCCAACATCATAATATCTTCCGTGCACTTGTAAAGTATGTGGAAGAGCTGGAAAATGTCTTTAAAGAACAACGCCGATAATTTGCTTCAGCATTTGCATTTCATTTGATATTTGTGGAATTTCATTATTTTATGAATGTCATCTCCACGTAAATTCCATTAGCCTCCAAAACCCGTGGCAGACTCAAATTATGTCACGGAATTACTTGGCGTTGGACACAAACTCGAGTGAGACCAACTCTCCAGTCCCTCGCAAGCTTCCTACTAACTATTGGTCGCATTGCATTGTAACAAGTGCTCCTGGCAGCACGTTTCAGATTCGCCCTGTCTTTCCCCAAACAATTCTTCAACTTTCTCCTGAGTACTCTCCATTTCCATTGCGTACACACTTCCTCTGACTTGCGTTACTCAAGACCTCGTTCTCTGAAATGCCAACAGTGACGACCTTCTTTCTGGCACACAACTGTTGGCATGCCAAGAGTGAACACCTTGACTACTCAAAATGGGAAAACTGAGGAAAAGACCTAGGAAACTTACTCGCACACACACACAACGATGCAAACTGACAAAAAATAGGAGTTTCATTTCTCTTGGATGTAGCAGTTGACCGTAGCAGTTGACAGAAACTAGATCAACTTATGCATATATATTTCTATAGATATATGGCGGTTTGTTAAGGAAAGATTGTATTGTATATTTATACAATGAAAGCGAAATCTGATTCGCAGGTATTTCGGTGCAGAGTTGGAAAGTTGATTACGCGGAGCGAGAGACTTCCTTGTGGAAACTATACAATACATCAACTTGTTACGTCGTACAAGCTAAGAGTTACAATTTAGCATACATAATTAGGCATAGATATATACGCTACTCGTCACAACCACTTGCACTTGCATATCATAGTTACGTAATAATATATATATTTATGTATGTATATATTATGTGTATGAAGGTGTACATTTTAGATCTATCAGGGATTGAAAGTTTTTGTACATCTCTGTCGAGTAAGCATGACTTACCTACGCTCATGATTATTACTGATACGAAAATGCATACGTAATAATAATATTCTTACTTCTAATGCAATATTTAAAGTGGATGGGTATCAAATTGAACAGTTCGTAGTTCTTTTAATAGATTAGACTGGTGTTAATAGTATGCGTATCAGAATGAGTTCATTCTGCCCACCGCCGTCATTCTTACCCTACCAAATTCACATCACGTACATTACTAAAAAGAGATCTTGCTCATCGGTGCGCGGTTGCTGTTGCAAAATACGAGCACGCGTGTATCTCAAATGTTGACCGGAACTAATTGCATAGAGGTCTGTCTAAAATAATGTATTGTTGAAAACGATTGTCCTGAAAAAGCTGGACTCGAGTAGGCTTTTTTTCCCTCGGTTTGATCGGAAGTGCAGGCGAAATTGCACTAAACTCTTGGATTTGTGAAATTGTGAGTGGATAACGGGAAAGGCGTTTTCTCCTACACTAACTACGTATTAACTAAAATTACTGTGCGAAATACTTGCGTTATAAGAACCTTGAGAACGAAACCAAATGCAATACTATAATAGTTGCACATAATTCGACAGTAGCCTGTTTTCGGTTATCTACAAAAGAACATTTTTGTGCATAGATAATACTTTACGAACACAGGTATAGCTACTACACAGAAGCATAAAATGCGATTTTTTAAAAATGGTAAAGTAAAAATAGTAACAATGTCAATCTTTTCTCCACGTCTATCCAAACTGAATTTTTCTTGGACGATGTAAGGAACCTCCCTTATTTTGGCTAACTTTTGAGATCGAACCATAACTCTGTCATCGACATGTATTCTAGTCGACATCTGAGATACGCTGTCTTCTTTTACAAACAGCCGAGAGACACGACGTGCAGCGATTTTCCTCGAAGGCGTCGTAAATCTGTCAAATCACCTCAATGCATTTTCGGTACACGCTGAGGTGTTCGCGAAGTATAGTTTATAATTTCCTTGTTCTGGACTTTTGTTCTGTGAATTCACTGTGAGATGACTCCCACTGAACGTCAGTTGAGATAATGAGTTTGTTAACTAGTTACGTAGCTTATGGTTAGTTTGCTATTGGATTTGCGGTTACTTTTAGTTATGTATATATATTACATAATACTTGTTCACGTAGCTTACACATAGTTTCTTTTAGCGTTACCTTAATAAAAAAAATACAAAACTTCTATTCCAAAGTTATGATTGCAAGGATGAAACCGTCCACAGACATGCACTCACGCTGTTCATTTTTTTTAAAACACACTCTCACTCACTTTGTTCCTGTCATCAAGTCAATTGCGTGCAAATTGCAAACGCAAAAACTAAGTTTCATAGGAAACGACACACACGCACACAGACACACGACATAGGACGAACACAGAAACCGTAGCGGGACTGCAAACTCAACGTTTCATTACACACATTCACTTGATTGAGTTTGATGTAGTATAGTTTTTTCGTAAATTTCTTCTCAATTGTTTCTGACTATGTCGGGCTTCAATAAAAATATTCTATGACTACCACTCCATTCACTGCTAAACCATGTGCACATTTTGAAGAATGTGTTCATCCGGATGCATTCCTTTCAACGAGACGTGATGAAGGTGATCCGACGGATTGCGATGTCGCGATGCATAATGTGCTTGAGATTGTGGAGGATGCATGCCCCTGTTGAGCGATGACAAAAGGGGATTTGCTGCTTCACCCCCGCCCTGAAGTACGTCGCCCTTTCTCTTGCTCCCGAGCATGTGAGGATGGTAATGGGATAAGCTTCTGGTCTGTAAGGGTTGGAAACAAGATAATTTTTTAAGTCCTGTCTAGTTCATAGTAATTAAAGCAGTGTAGAAAAAAATAGTTTGGCAACATACCTGCGGGCCATAGATGTTACGGTGGTAGATGTCAATGTCGTGTGGATGAATGGGACCCTCGTCTTCCGAGAGATCTGAGACGGATGCTCTGGGCGACATGTGAACAGGTTTCTCAATTTCTTCGTAGACTGGATCATTCCGATGGTAACCCGCGTTCCTGATGTCCGAGTAGCTACTGCCCCTCGTCCAACTGCTGTCCATACCTATATTCCCTTTGTTGTAGAGGCTTAAAATGCCTGCACCTCCACTTGTGTAGCGATGTCCCCCAGATGTTATGCTTCCGGTGTCGAAGTCGCCATAACCTAAAACGTCAGCATAAACCAGCAATATGGTAAATCGTCCATTGACTTGAATTTTTTTCAAAGTGTGGAGAATTATGAAATACCTAGCGACGGCTGAAGTCCAACTTCTTGCAACTGTTTTGCGTAAATCCCTTCATGATTTCTTAAATCTACTGGCTGGCGACTCAATGTCAGAAGACGAGAATCTGGAAGTCTTTGTGCGGTCAAATGATTATTGTGACACGGCTCTGTAATCATGCCTCCTGTGGACTGCAGCGTCGAGTTGACAATCTGTCCGGGCTGAAGCTGTTGTGGAGAGTGAGTTGACATTTCTGTGTCACTCGTATCCGAGCTCTTACCACAATCACAAATCTTTGAAATTATCTGCAATAGATTAAATAACGAACATGAAATGAGGTCACTCTACAAAAGCTAAAAAAAAACAATGATCGATTATTGAATGGAGTCTTACGTCCTCCGACTTGAGGAAGTGAAAAATCAAGATAATAATTCCCTCTACGGCAAGGCTAATACTACTAGCGTATGACAACGAAGGTGATTCGGATTCCAACTGTAGCAGTCTTAAAGTCCATGATATAATCATGAGCACAAGAATTATTAAGCTGCCTCGGAGCCAGGTGCTGAAAAGGAGAAAACGAATAATGTTAAAACATTAACATCTACACATACTCCACCCTAAGGAATGTCAAGTTGCGAAAACATCATCAACGAGCTCGAATACCTAGCATAATGATACAATGCTTTGTCATCAGTTGGCTTCTTAGGCATGGTTGAAACAAGTCCACACACTTTGTAGGAAGTGTAAATAATCATGGCTGCAGTCGCCTGTAAAAAATGTCACAAAAGCACTTTATGACTTTTGAGTCTCGGAGATCCCCCAGAGTCTTGTACACTTGTAACAAAAACTTACCACAGCAACAAGGACCCCGGGTCCGACAAAGCACAACAACGCAAAGCTGGTCTGAATCCAGCAGTACTCCTCACTCCGATAGCTTCGAGGATCGAGGAGGAAGGACAATAGAACGACTATCGCAGGGGAGCCATATGAAACTCCGTAATACCACAACTGACGTGATAATCCACTCTCCGCTGCCTCCACGACGATCAAATGCAAATGGAAGCCTGTTGACAAAGTCATCAAATGTCAAATCACCCGATGCACACTCAAAAATACTGAACTTACAATTAGTACCATCTTTGTAACATTTCAATTATCTGAGTAATATTACCGTGGAGAAACAACCACAGGGCAGAAGCGAGTGCAAAAAAGTGAAGAATGATGGCAATTGAAGTGCATCCCATGGAATTCTCAGTTTGGTTTATGCCAAGCACAAATATTAGCTCTCCCATGAGCAGACAGAAAAATAAATTCTTCAAAATCATCGTTTGAAAAACCTAAGGAAATGGAAAAATCATGGTCAGTTCACACATTTCCTAGATACTATATTCTGAGCTGCTTCAGAGCCGGAAGCTGATGAATACAATTATTGGTTCGTGTGACTACTCTTCCAAAATAAAACTTACTTTGCCGTGTATGCAGAAATGCGTGATGATAATGGTTAAGAGAAGGCACGTAATGACAATAGCAGAACAAACATACATGAGGACCTGCAGAGACGTAAAGAAACATTGTCATCAGTCAACACAACGACTTTTGCTAATAAATTACAGGCGTAATGTGCCTGGAATACTTGGTTATACTTGAGTCAATAATATTTTTATGATTCAGTAGCAACAAACCTGTTGAAATTTAGGCGTCGGTAAATGTTTTGGTGGTGGCTCCAAGTCCATCAAGATTGCAAAATTGGTGAGATGAGTACACTGGCACATTGTGTGCGTCTTATTTGTTTTCACCACACGACAGCCTTCCTCTGACCATTTGCTGTAACACAACCAAGTCCTCAAAAGTGAATATTTTGCAGCAAAATCTCGCCAAAATATCTCTGCCGAATTAAAGTCTGACTTACTCTTGAGTGTAATCCCAAAACACGCATTGTGGGTTGCTCACATTGTCAAGCCACAAGTGACGAAGGGTTAGCTGCACAGGTAATGCCAATTGGATGTGCCTTCCTTGGTTCAAGGAGGCAGATATGACACGAGAATTGACTAATTTTCGCCGTTTCCCTCCGTCAATCCCAGTCTCCGAACTGACTGGCTGGAGAACATGCTCCAAATTGTTGTACGAGAAACAAACGAGGCGAACCAGTCCGCCATCGCTGTTTTCTCTCAGTGCTTCAGCAGGCATAGTGAGAACATCGCCCATGCGGCCCCAAGGCTCAGTAGAGTCAGAAGGAAATACAATTTCCCGAACATTGTTCGCCTCAATTGCATAAATCGTGGTCACTATAAAAAAGTATATTATCATTAACAAATTATCCGATGATGATCATTGAACAAAGTAATTATTGCTGTGTCACCATAAACAAAATTTTTAGACAAAATGTGCTTGACCAAAGTTCCGAAAATGTTGGATTTTTGGGCGACTTACATATATTCTTCGCAGACTTCCTAAGCGTCTTCTCTGAAGTGACTACATTTGCTAGTAAAAACGCATTATCTTCCAACCCCACCAAAAGATCTGTCGCAATTTTCATTTGGTCAGCAAAGCTCAAGTCTCTCCACGGATCCAGTCGAGTTTTCTCCAGTAAGTTGCTTCCAGCTTCCAAGATTAATCCTAAAAGCTCTCCCGCTAAATCTTCCCTGCTTATTTGGTTGGTAAGTGTTCGGAGCTGATCATTCATGCGCGTCGCAATAGTCTTAATAATTCTCACTGCTGCAGCTATATCTCCTCCGTACATCTGCTTCGTACTGGTAACTTGAGCCAAATCACTGGCGACGTTGGATATTCTGTCTCCCTCCAGGACACGAGCCTGTTGACATAATCCAAAATCATGTCGTTAAATTTGAAAATGTGAAAAAAACAATGGGGGAATAAACCATGACTCACCTGCAGACTGAGAAGCCATGCCGATTTGCAGTCACTCAGATCAGGAGAATCTGGATACCACGAGGCCACGCTGCGGTTCGGCCCACTTCCAACGCACTTCCACCGAGCAAGTCCAGAGGCTCCACCGGGACACGGCTGTTTGGCAACTTCCCCCACCAAAGTCCAGTTCCAAAACATGCCGCGATCCGTTTTCGATCCGCAGTAGTTCATGCTGATGTCTTGACCTACACAACAAATCACGCCAATACTCAGCAGACGAACTTAAAACGTGGCAATTATTTTTAGATACATGCTCATTACTAAACTTACTGTTGGGGGTATTGTATCGATGCGTCCGATCCACATCGGCCTCGTCAGAGTTGCCTTGATTATGTTGCACGGGGAAGACAGGTGGATTCACGGTAACAACACCTCTCACAGGCCCAAATCCGTTCTCTTTAAGACTCCTGCTAATATTGCTGCCAGTATTGCTGCCACTATTGAAATCTCCATCGCCCTTCTCAGACCACTTATTTTCCATGCCACCACTGTCCAATTTTGACTTGTCTCGCTCAAATTGTGCAGCCCAATCCAAACTCTCGGTGACCTCACTATTCTCACTGTTCCTGTCGTTGCCCATTCCAGACCACGGATTGTCTTCGGATTCCACCGGGCTTCCGTCGTCCTCAGAGTTCGCCACCACTCGCCGGTTCCCCTCCTCAAAATCGGAGAGCTCAGGTGGGGTGAGTGGATTCGCTTCTCCCATCATGCCACTGTTGAACGGAAACGAGGGTGACAACGACGACGACGGTTGGAGTGGGAATGCAGTTGTGGTCACAACTGCTGATGGAATATCAGTGTCCGGAAGCGAATGTATGCCGGAGGGGAACTCACTGTGTCCAGACTTGGACAAATTGGTAAAAAGTGAAGGCCCATAAGGAATACCATCGAGATCTGCTGGATCCTTCGGTACAGAGGACACTTCCTTCGTAGGCAAACCAGTATGACTGCCATCCCCTGATTTGATTTCCGTCAATCCTCCAAAGTGGTTCGTTGGAGTCAACCATGGCGGGTGTTGACGATTACCTCCGACTGCGTTGCGTGGAGTCGTGGAAATTAGTGAGTTTGCTAAAACAATGGAACAAAAGCTTGTAAAAAGTCTTTAAATTATAAAAAAAACTTTGCACAGCTAGAGTATATCCATTTACCTGGTATACACTGATATTGCACTTCTAGATATTTCACAGTGCCAGGGCAAGGATCGCCAAACGTTTTCGTGCTGGCCATTACACTGCATGTTCTCTGGTAGTTGCATCTAAAATGTAATAATAATCACATGTTTTATTAAGAACTCTTAATTGTTGCTGACAATAAACCACCACCAGTATTATATACGTCGTGCTGTAAAGTCAACAAATCGAGCGTCCAACTCACGTTCCATTCAGGACAAGGATAGACTTTGGACTCCCACAATTGACACTCCACTCAGTGTTTCCATTCTCGTTACAAATCGTGATTGAAAATCTCCCGTAGATTGCTCTAATGAGATGAATGACCCTGCCCTGCTCACAACCCAAGCGAAGAATGGTGCCTTCGCAAGCGTACGCAGTTTGTTTGCCTGAAACAAAAGCAAGTCATTATAACCCCTGAAAGTCACTCGATCAACTTGCCTAGAAGTTTCTGAGCGTATCATTCATAGTATCCCACCTTCAGCATATTCCATAGGAAAGCGGTTACATAGAATAAACGTAAGAACCAGGAGGAAACCGCCATGGACAGATGCACTCATCTTGGATCAAGGTTCTGACCAGTGTGATACCCGCCGATTCTTCGACACTTCCTGAAACAAACATAAACAATTATCATCAATCATCGTCGACGACGAATTCTCATTATTACATTGCATCACCACCACAACATCCTTAAATGTTCAGGTATCATTCGCTCAGCATTTTTTAAAACTCCCTTGCAGCTACTAAGAAATGTGATTGATGATGCCCGATTACCTCCACTGGTTGTCAGCTTTAATTAATTATCTTCTTGCTTAATTAGCTCTTCACTCCCCCTTCCCTCTCTCTCTCTATCGCGAATGGGCAGTGACTACAGTGGCTAGCAACGTGAGTAACAGTAACTTAAAAATTACAAGTGTTTTCAAACACCCCTTCGCAGAGTGACGCAATCTTCACCTGCAGACACATTCGAAGCATTTCCTATTTGCATAAATCCAACTCTCTCCGATGGACTTTTGTGGTAGGCTCCTGTGCGTGTGTGGCCGCGCAGGGAATAAATTAATGGGACCGAAGGGCATTTTGCGGAAGAGTCTGACCTGACCGCCAACTCATGTTGGTTGTTATAATCCTTTTGTACTCTTATCGTCATTTCATGAATGGTGAGTTGGAACTTGCCAAGGATTGAATCTCTACCAAAGTGCCATAATTGTTAAAGTTCATACTAAAAGAAAAAAGTCCGTCCACAAGACGAAAACCACGCTTCCCACACTCTATGTAGAAACCTTAAAAGATTGTTCCTGACCACAATATTCCATTAATTGTCAGCTCTCAGTGCGCTGACATATCGTCGTGACGATAAGCGCTCATTTACGCGCTGCGTGACGCCACCAATTTTGCAATTCTACCATCTCATTTTTACCTCATGACGACGACTAATGAGGACAACGTTAATGCTCAATTAATTCTCCTGAGATTGAAAAGCCTCATTTCAAAAAATTCCAGAGATTCTTTCAACTTTTTTTTTCTTCAAAAGCATATTATAATAACCCAAATTCAAAAGAACTGGGCAAAAGTGACACAACTAGCCCTCTCTCAAGCTTTCACTCCCTCCCTTCTCTGTCTGATGCAATTCATCTTGATCGTAAATGGTGAGACGTGACACATTAAGAATACACACTCTCATTCCACAAAGGCGAGAGAGGCGGAAATACAATTTTCAGTTTAGTGACGAGGTGATGTGATAATGAGGGCGACTACAGTCACTCATTATGATACGGTGAAGAAGATGGGGATGATGATGATACAGCCGTGAGCAACATCAACCCTCGCAACTTGTCAGTGATTGCTTTGCGAGAGCATGATGCATCTCTCAAATTGACTTGCAGAAGAACCAGCTCTCTCGAAGGATGTCACAATAATTCAAGTACTTTTATAATGTGTGAATCTTCCATCTACATCAGAAAGTAGGTACATACATGTAATCCACCTATATATAGGTTTACAGGCCCTATTATAATAATGATATATATATATATATATATAAACAAGCAACATTTTTTTTGACCACCATGCGTTCCCCGTTCCTTTCCTAACTTCTCGCCAAACTTCTTCTTGTGTGCTCCTCTTCACGTTTGAGGTATGACAGCCAATTCAAAAATTCCATTCACGGCTCATCACATATCAGAGAGAGAGAGAGCATATCAAGACTAGTTGCAGCATCTTCCCTGCTCACTTTATTACCTATGTTGTTGGATGAACAAAATTTTGTTTTGTAACAAGAGAAGAAGAAGGGAGTGAAGAGGTGAAATGCTCAAACAAAAACTCTCCTTCTCAAAAGAAACCTTTTGCTGCGCTTAAAAATCCTCTCGTATATAAATCCTGCATTACGGGGGTACACATGGACACGCACGCACAAGGAGTACACAGTGAATTTATTTATCAGTGTTGAATGTATGGGAATTTCTTCACGAAGAAAAAAAAGGAACGACTCAAGCACCGTTCCTCATAGAGCGTACACACATACATTCACATTACAATTACCCAAGGATTTTTTCCCTTCTACAGTTGCCTCTTCACAACAATAGGAATCATGACGAGTTTCTTTGCTACAGCAAGCACATTGGTCTCCTCCTCCGTGTCTTTTTCTCTTTTTCGAGTAAAGAGGACTTTGGGATAGTGTGAATACTTGTTTAAAGAACTTTACAAGGCAATAAAGTATAGAGACAGACATCTGTGAGCATGATATTCCTCTCACACGGTCACACACACTTCCAATCGTCTACGTACAGCGTCGTCGTCCCTGGTGTTGTGCTAAGTTTTTTTTAATCCTTCACTCACCAAACTGCGAAATGATGTGCACCTGGTGTCGAATAAAGATTTTTTTGGGAAGGTGGTAATTGCGATTCTGAAACCCCATCAATGATTTCCTTATGCGGCAACAAGCCTCTCTCTCTCTCCGAAAGACAGAATGAGTGTCTGGAGTTTAACTATGATTTGTTAAAAATTCTTTTATTATATGGTATATGTCGTGATTTCGGCAAAAAAAATATCTTGAGAGACTTGTCGATAGGTGCGTGGGCGTTATCTGAGATGGTTAGCTTATGAAAAGGGTAATCGTTTTGGTGCAAACAAGACGCAGTGCTAATTGGATGCGCTTAGCAAGATAATAATATGGATGTTGGTAAAAGTTTGAAGAGATTCGACATATCATTTTGACGGTAGCATGAGTACCATGCATGCTACAAGTCGAAGACACTCTCTATAGAGCACGTCAAATTTCTTGACGTTCCATGAGTTTTTTTGTAACGAGGAACAACGAGTTCAAAATGATAATTACCTGCTCCAGTTTGTCATATATTCTGCCCTGGGTCGCTTAAGCCGCGGGTTGTATTTCTTTTCACTTGGGATATCTGCAAAATGAATGACCAAATGTTATTGTAAAATGTATGTCGTCCAAACACAGAGACACTTGAACATATTATTATTGTCGTTTTTCATCAATTAAGATTGCTAGACGCCGCGCTGCCTGTGTGCAGATTTATGCGAATCTCGAGAGCTTTTGCGGGCTCACAACTTCAATGTCGACTGCCATGAATGCGCCATTAATTTTCATTGACTCATTAACTTCATATTAAATGATTGCTGTAATTACAACAGACATTTCCTTGAGCTCTCTAAACTCCAGAAGAACGTCACCCAAATTCCCATTAATTCTGGTCCTACTAGACAACGCAATACAATCGAGAAGCGCGGTCTGAAGACGTGTTTCATTATTATTGCCATTTTTACTCGACAATACGCAAAGATTTGTTGACACTGTGTAGGTGCTCACTCAATGCATGTGGACTATGTACGGCTTTTAAAAACAAAATAAATAAGGTCGTGACCCCTCAGTTAATATGTATACAAACAAGTCATCACTATCTGTCAATCTGTCATCAAAACATGAGAGCACTTGTACCATCAAAGTTTCCTACTTCCACTTTCTTTGTCACAGAAAGTTATGCAAAGACAAATTAGCATGCTTATCTTCTCCGATATATATCTCTTGTAACGAGCTGCTGTATGCTTTAAAAGCAAATCATTTTTTGCTTCTATTTCCTACTTCAACAAACAACGTGCTTATGGCATGAAAACATAGTGACTCAAAATGGATCGCATACTTGACTGATATTATTGTCATTTGAAATTGTAACTAATCGTAATGGATGACGTAAAACTTATTAGGATTTATTGTTAAAAATTATACGTACCCTTCTGAAGTTAGGCGCAGTTCAAAGGCATACGTCATTCTGATTTTGGTACAAAAACATCCAGCTCAACACGAGAACAATGCGGTTATCCATAATATCGCGTATAATTATAATCGCACACACACTACGAACGATTAATGAAAAATCACTCTTGAACGTCGTCGACGATCGCGGTTTGAAACATGGAAGTTTTGCACAACCAATAAAACACGTGAAGCGTTTAGCTCCTAAAATATTTACTCCGTATTAGCGAAAATCCTACTGCCGGCAACAACGATCAATTAATACGTCGTATGCACACTCTCGTTCACGGCAATCAAAATGGAGAATGAAGCTGCTTTGTAAAGTTCTTTGTCTCGCTGATTAAATGCACAACATTTAGCGTCCCATGATTTTCCTTCTTCACCCACTTCAAATTGACGGAGGACTAGAAAAGGCGATTTACAAAAGGTTCACACTTGTTTCGTATTGTGGTATGGCAACGGTGGAAAAGACGGTTATCTTGACGACGGTTTCCGATCTATTTCTCACGTTAGCTGAGTTGCCCCCAAAAAACTGATTATCAATATGTACATTACGAAATCAGTCTCGTGTATTCAAAATTTCCTTGTGGTGCGACGAAGATAAGTCTGTAACAAATCGTGTGGGCAGGGTGGTCCACCGGACAGCTTTTCAGTCGTTCAATGACCGGAATTCCATCTCTACTAGCAGTGGTGACATTTCAGCTTGACTCTCTCCAGTAATCACTAAGTCACAACGCGGAGTAGTCAGAAAAGAATGACTGAAGTGATTCGTGTCCTAGGCCGATACAACGGTAAAAAAAACTCAGTTCCGTTGTGCTTGGACACCTGACTCGATTGAGATGGCACATTCAAATACAAAAAAAAATATCATTGCACATGTCTTTCCTCTTCCTACCCTCTAAATGTCCACCAACGGTTAACAACAACGGTGCCACTTTTCAACTGGAGCTGACCATGGGTGACTCTTGTACACTGGCGTGGCGACAACCACTCTGCCAACCCATTCAGGTCCCTGTCCACCGTCCTCCTCTTTTTTATCCTCCAAAAACGTTGTAGCTCGTAATGCCTCAAGTCTCCAAAAAACTTTGCTTTCGTGGACACTTTTTTTGATCCTCACTAATCACTCTCGACACCAGAGCTCCTTTTAAAAACGCAATATTAATGTACCAAAATACTCCTTCATTGTCAACTCAAAGAGGCGTGAGCACGGTCAAACTCCAGTTCTCAACTCAAAGGAGCTCTCACACTCATCCTTTTTCGTCCTCCAAAAAAAATCCACTAATTGCACCTTTGTTCTTAGGTGATCAGTGGGAGTTCAGGGTGGAAGTCATGACACGACTCCAGAGTGAAAAGCAGGACTCCTTCTTGCGGGTTGTCACAAATGGTGTGCGACCCCATTTTTCCCCCAAATTACATTCTCATGTCGTCTCTCTCCCTGTGGAACGAGTTCACTGATGATGAAAAGGTGTTCCTCAATAATTACAAGCAACAATAAGGCCTTTCGAAAAAAAAGACTACATGATGATGATGTTGGTGGACTAGTGATGGGAGACACAGAGAGTGAACTCTCGACAAGAGAGAAAAAAAACCAAGACGCTTACATATTACGAGGGTCTACCTTCTCTCTCTCTCTTCCTTTCCTTCACCAATCTCTCTGGGTGCTTTTTTCAGTATACCCACAAAATCTATATTGTATATCTCCTCAGAGTTGTACATAAGAACATCATAACATTCCGAGTGAGTGTGTGTGTGTCCTCCTCTAACATTTTAGTCAACACAACATTATACAGAGTCAGTCACTTCTCTCTGCCTCAAAAAAATCTCCTTCCTTTGCGTTGCGTGTGTGTTTGTGAATGCCTATTGAATTGTGAGTTCCAGTGCTGAGCCTGCCTTTGCAGCTCGTTTCGTCTCTTTTTTTTCAAGACTCTTTTATTTTTCGAGAGTGGATTGCGAAGAGGATGACGGTCAAACACGAGTGTGCATACTACACGATACACACAATGTTCACACCACACCGTTCCTTTCTCTACCCACACGCATGTAACCGTTTTTTCTACATAGAGCTCTCCACACAAATTTTCGTACGACTTCCCTGCTCTCTGACTGAACACACGACGATCTCTCTCTCTATTTGTGATATGCAGTCTTTTTGATAGCGAGAAGGGGAAGAAAACAAAGGATTCACACACAGGATAAGATGGCGGAAGCCTGACTCAGAGAGATGCAGTAAAGGGAGTAGTAGTAGTACACGACTTCTTTAAAATGCGATGCTTGATACGTGTAAGCTTGTAAGTTCGAGCCCCCATTGTAGGTGGATACAATAAGGGACACGGCGACGATATAGAAGCTCTGTGAAAAGACTCCCCTTCTCTATTCTCTCTGTGTCCAACTTAAACTATTATCGACACGAGAGAAAGAGTGGTGAGCATGTAAGCAATAGGCATGCATTGAAATATGTAGGGACACAAAAGTTACAAGTCTCTCCCGTTCTCCTTACAGGCATTTATATCAATGTGTCTTTATCCCGTGTATATGCCCGTTGAGTTGTTTCGTGCGAGACTTTTGGGCTGAAGGTATTGAATTGAGGGAAGGTTTCTGATATATGACTATTTGTGAAACTACCTTCTCGTGTCATGATTCTCAGAGAAGGTTGCATATGCGTCACAATGATATTATGTGTTTCTTGGGAGAGCTCCTCGCCTCACGACAATGCATGCAATGCTAAGTATTATCCTTGCGTCGAGGTTGAGTCTTAACGATGTGTCGTGTGTGTAGACACATATACCTGGCTCCCATTATTTGAGTACTAGGAAATCGTGTGTGAGTAGTTGTAGGGAAAATTTTTTTATTCTCCTTTGATTCCCTGCGTGTCCTATTATTATGCATGGATGTATGTATGCTGTTGGAGTTTGTGGAAGAGAATGAATGCACTTTGCTGTATGTGAGAAGTGTGTGTGTTGGTAGGGTTTCTCCGACTCCTAGGCCTTCGATGAAAATGGTGAGTGGACTCCGGCTACAGGGCGCAAAAGGAAGTTCACGAGCCTCCTGCGTTTCCTCTCGATGGGATGCCACACTGCACGGCATACCACCGACGACGTCGGAAGCCCGTGCGTTTTCCACCAGAGGGGAGCCCTGACCGGGCCTGCTTCAGAAGTGGATGGGCAGGCTCTTCCTATCGCGGAGTTTGCATGATGATTCGTATGTGAAGTTTGGAGCCAATGATTCTTAGGCTTTCTGCAAAATGGATGATAAGGTGATGATGAGTTTATGAATTGACAATTGTGGGACTTGCAAGATTTCGAATTTTGCAGGTGAGAAATTATGTCATGATACTTACTCCTTGTATATTACAGACAACTTTGTATCATCTCAAGTGACGCTCTGCTCAAGAGCGATGCTGAATGCTGCATGCATGAGTCGTCTATGTATTTTCCCGAAATGCTATTTGTAGATAACTGTGATGCTTGAATTCATTGCTGGATAAGAACTCCGGCTGAGAACGTTGATAACTGCTTATTTTTCTTTTGTGTTCAAATTTACTTCGGAGTTTAGAGATTTGTTAAAAACTTGTCATATCTATCGTATTGAAACATAATTTAAAAAATCTGTCTGAATTCTGTAATTTCTAAAAGACAATATGTATGCATTATACAGTAAGGTAACAGTAAGTCAGTAATCGAGTGAAAGGCGAAAGAAAGAACACAGAACTTTCTTTTTCCCAGCAACGAATTTATACTCTGAAAAGTACGCTTGGTGTGGAGAAAATAATATTTAAAAAAACGATTCCTTTGATGAGTCAAGGGCGTGAAGCAGTGTTTCCTAATTTGCCACATAAATCTTTCATTGTCCACACATGAATACGTGCATGCCATTACACAAAAATTCCTTTTTCTACGAGTGCTCTGTGAATGAAATGACTGGTTTTAGTGTGATGTGCAAAATCATCGCTGCGCAACCAAAAATTAGTGTTTGTATCAATGACACTAATAATGATTGGCATTCATAATGCTCCCCGTGTCGTTGGAAACTAGTAAAAAGGAGACATTAACGAAGTTTATTTCTTTCGGATGCATGTGCCAATGAATATTGAATTTAAAGATTTGATATCATATTCCTCTCGCAACTCTACTCAGCTTAAAATGAATGTTGACACAATGAATTTCAGTCAAATACATCATACACATTTTATCGTTTGTTTTCTATCACATCGTAAAAATGAATAAATTTCTACCCAGGGAGAGGTGCTCGTAGAACTGATTCGCAAAGTAGTAATGTTTCGCCAGAAGTCTAATTTTTAATCATCAGTCCAATAGCCTACTTAAGAAGGACCATTACTCTAAATGCAAATGGGAAAAAGCAATTTACTAATCTCATACAACATTACGCACACACAATTCGCAAATCAGTGTAGGAACGAAGCGTGCCACTATTAAAACCGAAATCAGTGTATGCACTGGTATTGTTCGTTGATTGTGGTTCTATTTTCCAGTGTGGCTCAATTTACCTTGCCATTTTTTTACCTTTCATACAATGCTTCAGTTACGTTTACCAGAGACACCTTATTTGTCTACAATGGGCTCATTAATAACCTTTTTCTCAAGTTAGTGCCATTTGAATTCTAAGAACCTCGTTATTCTTGATTCGAGTCCAACTCGCTTTGTAACCCGTCAAGTGGAAGTAGAAAAGTACAGTGGATAAGCAAGTGGGAAACACAATATTCCCTGCTTCATCATTTATCAAAGTCTTTCGCAGACTTCCAATAACCGACAGAATTTGACACGTCGCTAGTTTTTAGAAAATCTGATCAAAATCGTTATTTTGAGTATAATGCCTGCAACACACTCCAAGCCCATGCAGGTCAAGGAGGAAGCTCCGGAAACTCCGTCAACCACGCCAGAACTGGACAAAAGCAGCAGTGGAAGTCCACGACTGTACTCCCCTCGAATTGTGTCGTCGCCAGTGGAAGAGGCTGCTACTACACTCCCCATTTACACAATGATCACTGGCAATACCCGGATGGAGTAATTGCATACATTTTTATTTTTGTTGCTGAACACTTGTTCAAGAAATAAACTATATGGTATTCAAGAGATAAGAATGCCTACATTTTTTACATATTAACTCAGGCAGCCGCTACAAGCCAACTTTGGACAGGTTGCTAGTGAATTCACTCAGCCTGACTTACCAACGGTTTCCTGTAAGTGCATCTTACGATTACGAAGGATTTAACATACTGTGTGTACTTGCAATGGCGTTTTGATCAAAATCATTTTGCCAGGGTTGTGCAACTGTGAGCTTTGCCTGGAGTCCATCCAAGAGTTTATGCGAGCCTTGTGCAGCAGCAACCCCGGAAAGTTCACGGAAGCCGTCTCAAGCATGGGACCAACCTACAATGATTACATGGCCAGGGGAATGCAGCCCTCCATTCACTTCCAGCCTGATGGGCAGGGTAGCCGCCCCAGCCAGTTTGCAAGTTACATCAGCAGTCTTTGCTCTGCAGCTCAATACAATATGCCAATGATGATGATGCCAGAGTGGGAGAAATACCCTCCTCCAATGAGTCCTTATTGTGGCTACTATGACTACCAGCCTTGGGCTGGAGCTTATCCCTACACTTATGATGGATCTGGAATGAATAACATGTACGGGCCTGATGGTACGTACTACAACATGAACTATTACAATCAGTACAATAATAACTACTGGCCCTATTACCCTGCGCAATACAACGGGACCTATAAGACGGAAGCTCCAAAGGACAAGAAAAAGTCTGAAAATGAGGCGAAGAAGGGACCGGAGGGTGATGTGATGGAAAAGCGTGGGCGTGACTTGAAAAAGGAATCTGGCAATGGTTTAAAGAAGAAAGACGAAAACGGTTTAACTAAGGAATCTCAAAGTGATCTGAAGGAGGAAGCAGAAAATGACTTGAAAAAGAAATCCGAGACTGATTTGAAGGAGGAGCCTGAAAAAGATTTGAAGGAAGAAACCGGAAACGACATTAATGGGAAATTGGAAAGTGAGATAAACAGAAAATCTGAAAGCGATTTGAAAGAGAAATCTGAGATTGATTTAAAGCAGAAACCTGATGGTGAATTGAAAGAAGAACTGGCAAGTACTGCAAAAATGCAGTCGCCTGAAAATGGTGCGAAGAAGGAACCTGGAAGAGATTTGAGGAAGAGACCTAAAAATGATAAAAAGCAGGAACCCGAATGCGATTTTTAAAATGAATGCTAACTTGTTCAGAGTCCCCTCACTCAAACCTCTGTCGCATGACAATGTAATATTTCGATGACTAATAAAATACGCTTTTTTTATTATGAAATCGTAGACAACCTTTCCCAGCACGAATTACTCCAGTCACTTCTTAACATTCCGAGTACCCTACACCGACATAGGTACCGTCATGCTCACCTTATCGTGAAGCTGCACGAATCTCCAATAGCAAATGCTGACAATTTAAACTTTATTTTTCCAATTCCATAGGAACTTGCACAAACTGTACATCTTTGTGAATGCAAAATACAGTGGACCTTTGAAGATACATATATCCTGGAAAAAATTCTGGCAGAAAAAAGCCGTCAGGCTCTTACCCGCGAACTATTACGCAAATATATATTGAAACACGGTATTCAGTATAATCATAATCCTCTGACATGTAGTAGTAAAATTTTTGGAAATCTGGTTGTTTCTCTTGCCAGTTACAAAATTTGTACATCTATGCTCCATGTTTTTCTTCAAACTTACAGTAAATTATAGAGATTTCAGTAAATGGGCTACAATATTACAGTTTAGTACAGAATAAAACATTGATGGGCAAGTTCAATTCACTTACATAATTTGTGTGCTAAAACCCTTCATCGTTTTTTCATGCATCCATATTAATAGTTGAACATTTTCCAAAACCATTTACATGTGAGTTCGATGCATAACTAAATAAAAATGTAGTATTATATTTGGTCGACACAGTTTACAACGGACAAACCGCGAAGACGGTCCTCCATGATACTTGGAACACATTTACGTTTAAGCATGTTACATAAAACTGCAACTTCTGCAAATAAAATGCCAATCGGGCAATGTTTGCAATCATATTACGGTGGTATTAAGATCAGGGACTGAACCTCTACATGATGACAAATTATCTCAATCGGTACATTCAACCTTTGTAATCAATATGGTTCACGCGAATTCACTACAACAACTAGTGTTAACGTATTTAAAATTACATAGTAGTCAGGTTTTCATTTCTGAGAATTATTGACATTTACAAGTATGATAAAAGTGGAATAAAGATGTAGGCAGGAAGAAATGTAAAAAATACCCTGCTATTTGAGTCATACCGTTCTCCTGGAGCATACGATTTTTTCTACACAATCAACTTATAGATTACAGATACTTTGAAATAATTTCATGACTTGACCCAACAAATATCCTTGAATTTGATCACAAACCTTGTATTTAGTTCTTATTCTTTTTACAAAAATACACGAATTTTCCAAATTTCGAGTTTCTGAGCAGTACACGCACTCATTGTCCATAGTAATGGAAATTTTGCTTCTATTTTTTAAAAATGAATTTCAAATCTGTACAAAACTGGAACGCATAACACATAATATGTACGGATAAATATCACAAAATGTATGGCAAGTGAGGATTCCATAACAAACAGGTTTTCTTTAAAACGGAGCTTGTTCAGAATTCTGTAAATTTCGATACCAAAACAATATCACAATTCAGGAAAAACTCGTGTTTCATTGAACATATGAAATTTAAAATGAACGCTACATAAAATAAGACTACACCTGAGTAAAAATATTTCTATATATTTTGTTACATTCAAATTAGTTTGGATAATATTTTCAACAAAAAAACTTGATTGAAAACTAAAGTTTACATAAAATTCAAAGATTTTACACTATTTACTGAGAATCCTGTGAGTAATCCTGAAGTTTGGTAAGGCCTTGATACAGAAATTCTACAGAGATGTAATAATAATTAATGGCAGAATGCAGATAGATCGTGGAGAGAAGCAATTAGAAGAATCGCTATATAAATCAATTTGATACTGATGATTTCCTGTAATTTCTACCAAAGTCTGCACAACAGAGTCTCTTCCCGAGCTGCACAACAATTTGTTGCCCAATTTGTTTACTCAATAAAAAATTTATACGTTCAACATATTTAGATTTGTACAAATCTCCACTAATATGATACTACAAAACAGATATTATATAGACGAGTTCCTTCAATGAAAATAATGAGAGTCATTCATTATCAGTTGAGTTGCATTCGCTTTCTCTAGCATTTTTTTAACTAGGTATCGGAATGTTACTGTGCAGTCGGCTCATACTCCCAACCTCATTCCCACACAAACAAATCCCGGAGTCGACCGTCAATCTGCGGGCATCTGGACTACTACAGTCACTGTTGAGAATAATTGGACTAGATTCTTGATCCCGACTGCTCGCAATCCCGTTCAGCTTGACCAACTCACTCCCGACAACCCTCCGATTGTTGTTACCCTGTTTGAGAAGACTCTGGTGGTCGGCATGAGCGGAGGAGTCTACAGGAGTTTGAAAGAACGTGTGCTGACGCTCGTTGGGAGGCTGATGATGGAGATGATGAGCCCGATTTTTTTCTCGCTCTATTTGCGCATTGAGCATCGCACCTTCGTAGGAGGAGAGCCGTGAAAAAATGCTTGGGCGGGATGACGAGACTTCACGTGATGATCGCAATTGATCATCCTCTGACGTGGCCGGGACAAGAACCTCTTCATCATTGTCATGACTCCTCGCCTTGGATTCGAGATGATAACTTTTTCGTTTCTCTACTCGCCGACTGGACTCCTCTCTGTCGTCGTTGTCCTCGTGACAATTTACATTTGTGTCTCCTGAAAAAAAATTTGAGACGGTATAAATGATCACGGAAAAAGAGAAAGCTGAGCTTCCCGTTTGGTTGAAGCAGGAGTATATACTTACAGAGTATAAAATGGTATTGATCAAGCATACAAAGGAAATGGACAAAAAAGAAGAAAGTATGTATACCATTCAATCTCCTCGCTTCGGAAAACCGGAATTTGCCTGGACCAGAAGAGCTGCATGGCAACGTGCTCGTGCAGTCGGGCTTCCCTGCAAACCGACCTTTGAATGACCACTCGACAGACATGGAGGCAAACTTTAGGAGTCGCTTCCTCTGACAGATGTGCTGTTGTCGGTGAGGACTGCCTTGTCTGATTCTCACATCCTTTTGTCGCTTTGCAAACGGAGCATCGTTGACTCCAGCGAGGCTCGGGTCAGTTTGTGTGACACAAGTGGAGCCGTGCTCATCGGGATGGAAAGAGCAGATTGGGTACAACGCCGTGTCGGGGAGGGAATGCGACTTTTTTGTGAGAGTCATTGGTCGTGTGCAGCACCCCTTATCCTGTGAGGCTGCACAAGTTGGTCGCTTTTCGGAACATGATAAATCGCCATCCACCTCCGCCAGCAATCCCTCGACTGGCGAGCGACAAAGTTTGAAAGAGCCTTTTTTCATTATGGCGATTCATATGAATATTTTTTGGCCGTATTTCACACTTTCTTTGACAATTATTATTAATACAATTAGTTTACCTGGAGAGTTCAACGCATTTCCGGTCACTTCACCAAGACCAGTGTCACCCTGCAGAGCTTCGTTCGCTAGAGGAGACGCGTTGTTTCGTCGGGAGGAAACCAGCATGTTGTTCCGGATCGAGTCATTATCGCCGGGACGAAGTCGTGCTTGAGTTGCTGTCGAGACGGCATACGGTCCATTTCCATGAGTACCTGACCTCACGACGGTAATGTCACCACAGCAGAAACACAAGCAGCACAACCCAGAACGACAAAGCCTGTCACGGAAAGCTTGACGGAATCTCTTCGACATGACGCTGTACAGAATGGGGTTGATGGTGGAGTTGAGAAAGTAAAACACACCTGAAAAACATTTTAACATGTCTCGTCATCAGCGTGCTGACCTCGCAATCTCAAATAAACAAGACATATACCTCTCAAAATTGTAGTAAGCATTTTACTCGAATCGAGAATGTAATATGCCAACTCAACCACTTTGAATGAAGAAACGTCTCAGATCTCCACATTTTTACAAGGAGTGCTTGCTTTTTATTGTTTACCTGCAATGTAAAAGAGAGCTTGGTTGATATCACGAAGCAAAACCGTCCATGTCCCGTAATTGGTAACGCAAACAAAGAGGAGTCGTTGTGCTTGATATGGTGCCCAGCACACAAAGAAGCCAATCACGACAGCGACTGTTGAACGCATAAAAAATATGTTTTGTGGATAATTAAAATTTACTAGCTCACTCACTCTTACGTTTTAAAGTATATTTTCCAGTTCATGCATATTGTACGTTATGGTCGCGTGTGTCATGTCACAAATTCAATGACGCTTCATTACTTTCTTTTCGAGAGGAATACATATAACGGTGATGGGAAAAGTTTTCCTGTTGAACCAATTTTACTTTTTATTGTGTGGGATTATTTTTGGGCGATATTTTTTTCGGTTAACTCACCCAGCATTTTGATGACGGCCCGTCGGCTTTGAATATGTGCCATCTCTGCTTGGCACTTCTTTCCCAGAGGAATTGGTTGTGCTGATGATGGGAGTGAAGTCGGACATTTTTTCGAGTCCTGCTGAGGGAATTTGTTGAGTGACTCCCTTTCCGTGAGGGTTCTCGAGTCACCGTTCACACGGTCCGCTGAGGGTGGATGTGCAGGCGGCATGTCTGGGGATGGATGATGGGACGCACAACAGCGCCGAAGGGACTGATTCATTGAGCTTCGATGGAGGGCGAGCGCTATTTGTAGATACAGGATGAGGATCAAGGTCATCGGGAGGACAAAAAAGATGCCGGAGGAAATCACGAGGAGCAGTTGGCTGGAGCCATCAGGTTTGTCAAAGGGGATGCCACACCAAGCGGAGTCCTCCATGGTTCGGTTGAATTTATCCCTGACGTAATTGACCTGAAAGGGGCGTGTGAGCGGAGAGAAAAAGTGAAAGTCTCGTACACATAGTCAACCTCTAATGCGAGATCCATTAGAATTTGGCCCAGTGGCAATAATGACTTGTCTAAATGAAAGAGACCGGATTCTGGAAAGAGAGAGGCACTGGAACGATAACGATATAATTTATAAAAATCGGATCAGCTCTCTCTTTCTCTAATCTCCTCTGGCGCTGAAGTACACGTACGACATGAATTAGGTATTTATGGGAAAGTTTGGATTATTTATCATGCAACCTGTCCATTAAAATTGGCATCCAGAACTCAAAGTGTCCGCTTTCGCTTTTTTTGTTTGCAAAGAGCATTAATGACAAACAACGGAGCGCGGAGCTTTAGCTACTTTTCTCGGAAAATCATGATGATGATCCTGTTTTTTGTTGCTTGCAGTGTTTTGTACAGCATATCATGATGGCTTTTTTCTGTCAGAAACTCACAGGATCATAAACTACAGACTCGAGTCGTACTGCGTTATGAGATTTATATGCTAATTTACTCGATACGATTTTAATCTCACATGGTGCGCTCACAATCGACGGTTCTCGAAAAAAGATGGACACAAAAACAATGTAAATGGGGCTGGTTGAGATAATCTGGACTACCTATAATTCATCATCATGACTGTTTATTATATATATCAGTTTTTGGCTTGAAGCACCCTAATAATTAGCAAACAATCTTGTTCAATCGTACTACTAAACTGTAAGGATTTAAATTTGATACCAACGTCGAGTTTTCCATATTTCAAGCCATTGTTCTATTTTCCAGCCATGTGCGGTGGACAAAAATTTTAAGCCTGAACTCAATGTTTAATATATTATCTTTTTGGACGATGAAATCAATGAAAGAGACTTCGCGAGGGAGACACTGGTCACGACGACATGCGTGAAAGTTGGCGAATCATAATAGGTACAATGTCGATCAATAGTTTAGCGTGATTTCATATGAAATTAAAACCACAATTCGGCCGGTTTTTTGCACATCACGCTGGCTTGCTACTAATACAACACAATACCCAAACCCTTATAAGAGTATCATATGTATTGCAGCCAATACTTGTGATGATATGTTTTTTATTGTTTAACTTATGTAAGAGAACTGTAACTAGATTGTGTCTCCTCGGTTAGTTAATAATTGTGCATTGCATGGTGTAGTAGCTAGCCAGAACGACAATGAGAATCTCCTAGATGATCTTTTACAAGCTTAAAATCACTTGATTTCCATTTACGTACAGATATATTGCATTCGTTGGTGCTATTAGTGTTCAAAACGAAAAATGCACCACTAACCGACTCTTTTCTATTTCTCTCAAGCGAAACCGCAAACCATCCTGGAAATCAAAAACACATACGAATACTCATCTCACTTTTCTCTGCCAGAAGCAAAAGATTATATCACAACATCGTTGTGCGTTCGGACATTGTCAGGATTTATGTGACACGATGTGATGATAAACAGCGAGGAGTGTACAACAGACATAGGCATATGTAATAATTTTCAATATTTCGAGTGTTAATTAATATTATGCATTTTGAAGGGCTTCTTATATCTGTCCAATCTAAACCAACATTTTGACGATACACAACTGTGGCGATAAAACGGTCGAATAAAATATTGGCACCAAACACCCAACCATAATTCTCCTAGCTTCTCATAACGGAGCGCTTAACAAAGATATTAATTTATTTGCACACCCTTCCGTCTTTGACACGCGTAATTGCCTTGTAGCATGTAAAACATTGGAAGAAAACCCCGCTTGCTCTTTACTGGCTTCTCTGTAACTACGAACCAAATTTATGGGCGCTACAACAAAAACGGTTAGAAGAGTGGGTCGGCTCGTACAAAAAAGTTGTGTGTTCTCTCCGCTTCTCCTCTCGCACATCACTTTCATAACAACATGAGACTGGCCGAGGAAGCAGTAAATTTTTTTTGGGAAATTATTGCGGTAGTCCGGAAATGAAAAATGACAGGTTTCATTCCTGGCCATTTACCCAAAAATCCTTGTGTGTACAACAAGAGTGTGAGCTTGGCGAGAGCCCAGTGAGAGAGTATTACGGCCCAAAAAGATTTCATGCTTGTGTAGGTACTTGTGTTCATTTGCCCTTTCAAGAAGCATCAGAATCTCTACTCAGATGTGTGCGTACATGCATAATATCTCCGGGCATGTTGGATGTATGACGCAAAAGAAAAAATGAATTGTGAGGATATACAATACTAGAGTCGAGTGAAAGTTGACCGGTTCATTTTCACTTGAAAAAAAGTTCAACCGAAAGGATGTGTGTGTAGGTTGTACGTTGATGGTGGAAGCAGGTGAAAGTTGCATGACCAAAAAAACATGTTATAGACAAGCAATTTATTATGATATCATGTCCTTCTGGGTTTTGATAGCTTTTTTTTGCATTCACGCAATGAACTATGTATTTCCCTACTTTCTTCTTTTTTTCTTGTAAGGAAGAGGGAAGAATTGATGTGACTTGTTTTTTTCGGCTCAAAATTGTAATAATATACATATCTCCAGAGAACTATATATCATGCTACAGTATTTTTTTAGAAAAGAGGACTTTCAACTTTGCTTCCACCATAAACCCCATCAAAACAATATTGTTTTCAGAATTGCTGGAACGTTCTCCCACGTCATTTTCCGTTTTGTCGTGAACCCATTCCCCCACACATTTATATTTGACAATCGTCAAGATAAGGTGGAACAGGAGCAAAAAAATGTGTGCCTACATTTGACGGAGCGCTTTCGTCGAGGACATTTTTATGACTACAAGTCGTTCCACATTACTTTCTCCTTCTCGTGTTTTTTTCTTCTTCACCCTCATTTAAAATGGGATGTGCTCTCATTCATTTGGAAATGTCATTTCACCCTGCTCTCATGCCACCAAACGTAATCTATACGTTTGAATTTATTATAATCGGTATAAGTTATAGGTCTTAAGGCATGTTCCTTAGAAAAGAAACGCGTGGGATAGTAGCAACTACGCAATTTGGGATGGGAGGTCACACGCAATATGGGAATTTAAGCAGATTTCCCTCAATGATGATGATATATACTTTGCAGTGTTCCTAACGCGAGACAAATAAAGACATCTCTCTCTCGGAAAAAGGGTCCAGTCAAAAATTGTCTCTCCGACACTCTCAGAGAAAATAGAGCAAGTGTGAACAAGAGCAGTCTCCTCTCTGCTTTTGTATCAGGCCTTCGAGAGATAAAAAGAGTGGCCCTCAATGAAAACACTGGAGTGTGTATTCATACTCTTAATATGCATATCAATGTATTTATACGGTGGAAGAGAAAGTTTTGAAGTTATACCCTGTGCGTGTGAGCGAATGTGAAAAAAATGAGTAGACTAGTTTACATAAAATCGGTCACCATCTCACATTATCCAACTTCCTCACTGACTGCGCCCAAGAAAGGGTTGTTGAGAAAATGTCCCTTACTTCCAGCTCCAGCTCAACTTCTAGCTGCGAGTTGTGTGTAAAGTGCTCCATGGATTACCTATATATTTAGATATTAAAGTTGTTCTCGCTCAAGTGAGGCAATGAACGGGTGACTGAGTCTTTCCCATTATTACATTTCACTGCACCAAAAAAAGCCTCCTCCTCTCCGTTTCTTACTGACTTTTACACTTCTCCTGAGAGTGAGGTGAATTATGCAAAATACTGTCGTAAAAACTGTACAGTTTTTCTCCACTCTCCCTCTCTCTTATTATTTTCTCTTTCTCTTTACAAGCACGTCAACTTACAAAGTGTCCCACTTCAAATGTAAAATATAAGAGCCCATCTTAAAATGTGTTTTCGACTACTTTTCCTACTCCTTGCTCCCGTTAACTACGACTTTACACGAATATACACATATGCGTGATAAGTACCATTGGGACATAAGTTTTCTTGTGTTCCCTGTATGCAGAGTTGTCGAGTCAGCGGAATATGAGCTTTTAAAATTGTCTGGAGTGTCTGTACAACATTATATTGCAGATTGAAGCATTAGAAAATAGATTACAAAAACTCGGCCGTCACTGGAGAGTTCATGCAGCGATAGACACACAACCTTGAAGTTTCACTCGAACTCTCCGGACAGAAAAAAAATCAAATTACAAACCAATGACGTTAGGAAATATTTGGAGAAATTTAATAACACGGCAATATCAATAGGGCTATCCAAAGAACCATGACCTCCAAAATGTAAATAGGCGATGGACACGGAGACGGTGCACGCTCGAGGAGGTTCACTCACTTAAAGTTGTTTGCATTTTACTTTTTTATCGTCATCATCGTCGACGACGTCGCATGCAAGAGTCTCAAGCGCTTTCTCAAGTTTTTGACAAGCGTCTAATTGAGTTATTCACTCATTGTTTGCCCGTGTCGTCAACACACTTTCGGTGCGCCCTCAAGGGCAACTCTGTGTTCTGAGTGAAAAGGGAGGGAGTTGAAAGGATTGAAATTCACAGGATCAATCCTTTCTTCCCAAAAGGAAAAGTCTTGATTGAAGGGAGAAAGTGTTTGAGAGAACTGGGAAAAGTTATGACTTGGTGACGCAAGATCAGAGGCTTTTTAAAAAGAAAACAGAAGCTTTCCTTGGACAAACATGCAAGCATGCACTAGTTTCGTCGAGAATCACATGCATCCAGTCGCCCAGGTCGTGACCAGTCGAGTGCTACGGGAAATACATTTCAAATATTGCTGGAAATTCTATGAAAGCAGTTGAGATCGATACAAGCGTGAAAAAAATGGGAGAATAAACGCCGCACCAAAAACATTCATGCAAGGGCAAGATAATAAATTGATGACAAAGGTCGCTGACAGTTTGTCCTTCTTCGAAGGGTAAAAATGAGAATCACTTTGTGCGGAAAAAAGAAAAAGACCATTAGGATCAAGAGACAATTTTTGATAAGTCAGCGGCACAATAAAGGCCGTTTTCAATGAAAACCCAAAGTCAACTAATAAGCAGAGATCCGTAATGAAATAATACGAAGTCGTTCTCACACAACAGCATTGCCGTAGTGAGATCCTATACTCAGTATATCTCGATAATTCAAAGGATTGTTGTTGTTTTTTCATATAAATCATTTTCATCAAACAAATGTCTTCTTTCCAAGTCGACAATAATGTGTGTACATAAGACTACGACGATTAGTTTGATCTGACTGGGTAAAACCAAGTGGTTCAGCAAATACAAAGCTCACTCGCTGGAAAACAGTGATATGAAAGCCACAAGAGCAGAATTCATCATTTATTCATTTTCCCAATTAATCTTCATTAGGTACAACATCGTTCATGAGTGAAGCATGCGGTGGTACAGCGTCAAATGACACGAGGCAGATGGGTACTCTTCACTCTGATGAGATGGGCCTCTCATGAAAAACTCCAAATGAACAAAGAAAACTCGACTTTCTCCAGCAGAAGTGGCCACGCAGAGATTGGAACCATTGTTTTGTTCAGGAGAGCGAGCGAGAGAGATTGCCATTGTGATTTCCAAAATGATACACTGATTACTCATCGTAATGAGCTTACTGACTGACTTTGCCTTTGGAGCTTGCCAAATGCAAAGCCTTGCCTAATTGTCAAGTATACTGCAGATTAACTGCGTATCTGTTGCTTCAAAAATTCTTGCAGAACCCTGTTTAAAACAATTGTGCAGATTATATACAAAGAATGGTATGCGAATGATAAAACACTCAGCTCATTACTCCGTCATTATGCCAGGATTTATATGAGATGAGGATATGGATGTAAAGTTGTGAGCATTTTAAAGCAATGAGAATCCGGCTTAACAAAAAGAGGCCTAGATTAAAACTTTTGACTACACAGAGGATTTTTGGCTGGGGAAAGAATACTATTTGTTGCGAAAGAGAAAGCTGTTGCTAAATCGTGCGTGTAAATGATTTGCTCCCCTTTGTCACTGTCGGTTTGCTTCTATTTTGAGTACAAACCTGCATGGAAGCACCCCACGGAAGGGCGGAAGCGATGGATACGACCCAAATGAGGGAAATGACTCGAGTGGCTCTACTCAGTTTGGACTTCGTTTGAGTTCTGGGACAAAACACGAGAGAAAAAAATTATCACTCGGCGGACATGCTTTTGAGGGAGAAAGCGAAAAAACGAGACAGAGAGACGTCTCGACGTGTCTTTAAAAGTATACATTTATTCGCACACATAATACATAATGAATTATCATTTGTACGTAGTAGCTTAATTGTTACAAAACTCAGGACTCACTTCATTGGATAGCAGATTGCTACGTAACGCTCCATCGTGAATGCCACAATGGTGAGAATGGACGCGTATGTTGTACACTCTGTAATTACTCCACGAAGGTCACAACCGAGTTCACCGAAAATCCAAGGGTATTGTTGCCACATCACAAACAGCTCCATTGGCATCGCTGAAAATAGAAGAAAACAAAGACAAATCGTTACGCAACCTTTCTGATGAAGCACACTGGCATTCCTTTTGTGACTGTGTTGTTGAGGGACTCAGACATAAATTGCGGTTTTGTATTACGTAATTTTAATTTTTAATATTTTTTTTGGTGAAGGTACACCGTGAACCCGTGAGTATCTGTGCTGGAAATCAGCTTTAAAATAATTCACACACAAATCCTATTTTTCAACAAAAGTTCGCATTTTTTGGATTTTTTTTTCGAACCGTGCTACCGATTACTATAATATCACGAAGAAAGCTCAAGGGAGACCTCTGTCATTATTGGAATCATGAAAGTGAAAGTTTTCTTTTTTCTCTCCGAAAAAGTGTGTAACAGTAAGAGCAAAGTAAAGGTAATGCAAAAGTTAGACTTCTCACTTTTATCGTGGTAGGAGAAAGGTTTTTTTGGAGAGCCCTTTCCGAACAATGAACTTCTACACTGCGCTTTGTCCAGAAAATGTTCTATTCGCACAAGTTGACGGTTGGAAACGTACAAATACAAACGGAGAAAAACACCCACAGTGGTCGTGTTTTGAAGTCAGCAAGTTTGCATTGCCAACGTTGGCCAAGAAACGAAACACGTAACTCGACATCCTCCAAACTTTATGAGGCGAAAGAGAGTAAAAAACGTGGACATAGGCACGAACTTGTATTTAAGACATTCGAGTGAAACTAATTCGCTCTTATTTGTCACGTTTTCCCGCAAAATAAATATTCTTGAGAAAATGAAATGGCGATTGGGCACGTGAATGGGAAAGAAAGGCCTTGCAAATTTTTCCGTGGGAAGTCAACGGAAAACAAGAGTGACGGGGTTGATTTAGCTGCTGAGAACTCTAGCTGATGACTTTTACCATAAATCCTCTAATGGTAATAAAACAGATGCTACAGTTTAAATCTCAGTAGTTTTACAGCGCAGAAAATATTGTAAATTTTGTGGAAGTCGTCACTCCAAAAAACAAAATGAAATACAGAGATGCTGCTTTGGAAGGCTTGTGCTGTCATTGGAAGATTTACGGTATCGCTCTCTCGTCAAATGGGGTGGGTGTGGAAGAGCGGTTTTCTTTGATTCTCCACGCAATAAAGGGCGGATATAAACCTGACTTTGTTCGATGTACATAGAGGGCAAATTGATGAATGCCATCAATCCTTCAAATTAGTATGACTTACCAACTAATATAGAAATCCTTTAAAAAGCTTCAATTACTTATTTCGCATGTCAACCCATAAATATCACGGGAGCATTTCGCTATCGTTACAGATAAATCCAAACTGTTAGATTTATTTCTTGAGAAATAATACTTTTTATTTCCAAAAAGCTTTAGAACTTGTGGACTTTTGGACAAACCCCGTAAAAGTAACAGCGTTACCCCCACGTGCGGTTATGCACTTGACTGCAAATCTTAAAAAACGAAACAGCGTTTTTCTCAACTTCCTTGTAACATACCCGCACGCATCGCATCACGTATTCCGCATGTGAAAACGCGGAATGCGCGTTGCCGCTCTGCATGGGCAAACACTGTATTCATTCTTCTCCACTGATTTCTCTCACATCGCATCGCACCCACTCTTCGAGCTTCTGTTTTTGATTGGAAATTTCGTACCTGAATGAACAACCAAGTCGACTCAAACTCGTGCATTCATCGTCATGCGAGAGCATTTTGTGAATGCAAAACGGAGAGGAAACGAGTGCTGAGAAAATGTAAGAGAGTAGTACCGAACTTGACAAGTTTGATGCACATGTACTCGCCTACAAATGGCGGTGTATCACAATATGATGTTAGGTGAAAGTTGAAGATGCCTTGTGTGTGCATTTCGCTGGATTTGAAGCGAACACAGAAAGTGCTCGTCGATCCGGGCTTGAAGCTTCGGAAAGATCACAGGCACGCAACTGGACCATGTTTCTTTAGAAAAACTTTTTTTTTGGCTCCGTTATTCCCCGCCCTGCCTTCCTGACATTTTCTCATGCTTTTATGTGTTGCCCCGCTATAACCAGCATAATCAGGGAAATGCAGAAATGGAAGCTATAAACCACATGGGGATCTCACTTTTTTCTCGAAACAAACGTCACGACAACAGTTGGACAGACACAAACAAATTTGTGTGGAGGAGCCTTTTTTTCTCGGTTTCCTCAGTTGCGTGCGGGTTTGATTTTCAACGACTCTCCCGACTAAATTTAGATTTACTATCGGAGCCATTGTTGAATGTCTTGATTTGGGACGCCATTTGCAAGGCCGTTTCAACGATTTTGTAATCTATTAGCATTCACCTGGGATAGTCATTCAGGGGAAGGGAAAACTCATATCTTTTCTCTCGGTCGCATTTTGCTTTCTACAATGTCCTCCACAATAAAAGCATTAGGGTTGGTACATGGGATCAGGTGGATTTCAAAGTTTTTTGTATATATAGATCTCTTCACCGACATCCACCTACTCACCATTAGAACCATATCATTGAGTTGCCTCGAGCAAAGGAAAGAACAAACTTCTTTCCGTACTTCAAAAAAATCTCTCTTATTATTTCCTCTTTCCAGTTGTATCGATCAGCGCCACATATATTCCCTATCACAACAATGTGCATTTCAAAGCGAATGTCGTCAAGTCTTTCAGGGACTCCCTTTCTCTGCGTCATCGCCAAGAAGAATGCAAGTTTTTATTGTACTTATTTTAACGAGTTATCATGCATTGCAGATTTTGTTCCGAGATTTTTTTTTGCAAATATAACCACCACGAAAGTGAAAGATGATTGATGAATGCAAATACAGAAAGAGACCAGAAACATGTATCACGGTCGCTTTCTTCAAATATATTTGCCGTATTATTTTGGCGGATTCACTGTAGTCTGCAGTCTTATTACCAGCTAAAGCTCAACAAGGTAGGCTCGATAGCAGCTATAATAAATAAACCTTTTTTTCTTGTGCGTTCTGGGCTTTAAAAATTGGATAGAGAAAATCCACGAAAGACTCAACCGGAGGTTTCCTCCACCGGCCGTACCTTACGGAGCAGAACGTGTGTTGTGGAATATCACAACAGCCGCACATTTTTACGGATCTTCAATGGGGCAATAAAAGGGAGTAACTGGGGAATTCAGGTGGCTCTGCGAGTCTCCAACGGGGTAGGACGACCACACTGAGGAGTGTGGTGGTGGAGGAGATATCTGCGTATTTCCATGAATCTTATGAAATGGCAAGGGAATGAAGAAAAACTACGCTACAGCTGTGGTTTATGTCCACATCCGTTGAAACTGTTATTAAACAGCTCAACTTCGTACCAATATGTACGTAGTTATTTCCGACTGTATCCGTCAGACTTTGTACGGCAATACCTTCCGACTGCATTAGTCATTTTATGCAGTAAACATATTATTTTAAAGCTCTATTCGAGGGCTTTCTGTTACCATAAGGTATGTGATATGCTTAGTCTTGAAGGAGACCTGGGACCATGAGTGTGAAAATCACAAATTTATTCATGACTGAAACGTGTAGAAAGATTATGTAAACAGTTTGAGTTCAAAACCATTAGAACGTGGTTCATCGGCTTTACAAAAATCACTCCCTCGAAAATGTGAAAATTGACAAATCGGATATCAAACCCTCGTTCTTCAAAAAAGAGGCAGGGCTATTGTACGGTGGAGAATTATGATTACATTTCATGGTAGTAATGTGAAAAATGATGGGTAAATTTAAAAATGTGTGAGGATGTTACATACAGACAAAATACTACTGAGATATATGGAAATAACTTCGTACCAATCCTTGGCCGTTTTAAGAAATACACAATGTGGGACTATACCGGTGAAAGTATGGCTGAAAATGGTTCTATTGGGATAACGTGAGTGTTCCAGTGAAACTGCAACTTATCGGCGAATTTATAATAAATGCCGTGACAGGTGAGTGTAATATAGACTGCGGAGGAGGGTTTTCAGAAACAACTTGGGCCTAACTAATGCAATAAAATATGTGGAAGACCTTGTCGTTGGGAATGCTGCCCTTTCAAGTGTAAGTATTCGTGTTTCGTGCGGGCAGTGCAGGACAGTGCAGGATGGTCAGCAAGTGAAACAAATGAAATGTAACAACATTGTTTCCACTTTCTCTCCTGCCCTTTATCCTCACTCCGCCTCACCTTTCCCTCTTGTGTCTGCTTCATTTCACGGAACATTTTTTTTCTCTCTCTCTCTCTGAGCTGCACATGTCCCGCCGCACGCATCAGCTCAGAGTGAATGTTTTCCTCTTTTCCAGAGCAGACGTGCGTTAAGAAATTAGTGAAATTAAACTCAAGTTTAGTACATACACAATCTGATTCTAAACCTCAAGTTTTCTTCCATTTTGGGTTTGAATGGTTTAGTCCGCCATAATTCATTTTGTCATATTTATCCTCGTTAAGAAAGCATACTATCATGCTTTTAAACCTTCACCTCAATGAAAAGGATACTGTTGGGTGGAGCATATAATGAAAATGAATGAAAGCAAGAGAGAGAAAGCACCCAAAAATAATTTGTGATTATCGCTGTACTTTAAGGTCTGAAACAAGTCTCGTAAAAACATGGAGACCAAACAAAAAATCAGAGAATTCTTCTCTGTGTGGGTGTCATCACACTCACTTTGTCTAGTAAGAAACAGGCCAGAGAGAGAAAGCATAAGACTACATGGAAACTTACAAGCAGCCGCAAGAACATGTATCAGACAATCAAGAAGAAAAAGAAACTTTTTTCTCTCGCTGCATTTATGTATGTAATTCTAAATTGCCCAGGCTATATATACAACTCTTCTCATTGACTCCTGATGAGAAGGAAAAAGAAAGTTTTTCAAAGTGAATGAACCAAAAAAGTTGGTAACCCTGTTTCTTTGTAGATCACAAAAAAGTGATTGGCATGAAACCGCGGCAAACGAAAGTTGGGTAGAAAGTCAGAATAAGGTTACAGGGATTGTTTTTGTATTCCATTTCTCTCTCTCTCTCTCTTTTGAAGAAAGCAGAAGTTTGCAACAATCGAGTCTGAAAAAGTAGGCATTTATTTTTTCTGTGAATTGAGGCTTGTGTGCCTGATTGGTTTCAGATTCTTGGTTTCTAACGTTAGAGGAAATGAGATGTTGTTAAGATAAGAAACGAAAGACGGAAAAGTACTACATAAATGCATTATTTATGATTATGATAGAGGGAGTCTGCGTTTACTCACACCTCCACTTCCCCCTATTTTGACATTCACTTAATTCAGTCACACTCCTCCACCCAAGCTGTGCTTTCTCTCCAGTAATTTTCTGCGCTTGCAGTGCTTTATTAAAAGTACAACGGATAAAAGCAACTGTTTACATTTATCGTTAATGCTCAAAAACCTGACTCAAAGCTGGAGTTTACTCACGGACGGTGAACGTGCCGGCACGAGTGTGGAAACTGAAAGGAGTAATGCCTTAGACAAACTGTGTTTTCCCTCTCCGTTACCATTATCATTATGATAATGACCGTACTCGGCAAAAGAGAGAACAGACACTGACCGATATCGTTTATCTGTTCTTTCTCTTATGCAAGCCTTCAGTTGAAAAGATTTCTCCGCACGATAATATTATGGTCCGGAAAAAGCACCTATTTTACAGACATGTTTGCCATGGATACGTGTGTGAGAGTACAGTGTCTTATTACAAAGTCAGTTCATTACCCCCTCCGACATTTTGGGACGAAAGGAGTCAAAGTACACAGAGAAAAAGAAAATTGGACAGTCAATAATAGTTCAGACAACTACTGTTTTAGTTACAATACTCTCACCGTCCTCATAAGACGGGAGGTGGTGAAGTGAAAATGAATGAAAGTCAAACAGAATATTGGCAGCTCACTGTAATTTTTCAGCTGTTTGGTGCGAGGGAAAGTTTTCCAGATTTCTTTCGAGCGTCAGCGTTGACCTCAAATATCTTTAGTAAAACAATGCAACAAAGATTGAAAATGTTCAGCACCGATTGACGCCATAAAATTTTACACCGCCTAGATCACATTTTTAAACTTGCGTCGTGCCGAAACAACCTGACTTCAGATGTTTAGTAATAAATTTAATATTTAAAAAAGTAAAACATACCGACTATGCAAAAAATGGTAGACGGACAGAGACGGACACTATGAAATCGCAAAAAAGTGTCTATCGACTGTTAACATACGCAATCCAAAAGATAGTGTTGAGTATATATAGGTCGGAGGCATGTGCTTCCACAAATACACGGAGCTAAAATGCGCGGCAAACGTTCTGGTGAAACGACGCTGCTACACGCACAGTTGAACTTTATCTCCAAGTTTCTTCCAAAAATACTGTTTCGCTTTACCAAGTTTCCCATTTTGATTTAATTTAATGTCTGCGTAAAGGAAGGAAGTGCGTAAACCTACAAAAAAAACTTTTCTTTGTTTGACAGCAACTATTTCATCTATACGCACGTTATACATGTTTTATATTTATATACAGTCTTCCGCATTAATAAGTAATATCCGTGGGGATGTTGAAACAATGTTCATTTTTTATCAGGATATATTGTAGTAGTTCAGTGTAAAGGGAGATATAATTTTCCCCCTAAAAATATAAAAAAATAAAACCATCAGCGAGATTCTCGCAGCTTACTCTTATTTATAGTCTTTACATTCCATGTGTCTTTTTGTAGGTTCATCAAATGAAGTATTCTGTACACATAGTTCAAATAATAGGTCCTTATTGGCTTTGTCAGCAATTTCTAGTGTGAGTCTCATACTCATGTCCATGTGTGAGACGTATGAACCAAAAAGAAAAGGTTTTTGTTTCAGTTAGATTACTCTGAGCTGGAATGGAATCGAAGCACAAAAGCACAACAGGCTTAACACACATCCAGAGACGACAACGTTGAGTACGTTCACTCACGACGACTCACGATGTCGGTACTGGAAAAGGCTTAATAGCATTATGCAACACTCTCTCAATGCAGGCGTTTATGTGTGTACTTTTTAGGTTTCGAATGTCAGCAAGATTCGCTTTCCAAGACATCACCCTCCCGAGAGTGAGCAGATTGGCGTTATGTCGTTGTGTGATACTCGGCTCAACTTCAATTCATCTTGACACTGCATGAACGAGCTGTCAATGAAGTTAGCTCGTCGAGTCAATTTGAATTAAAGCAATCGACACGTGTCTTGGGTTCAAGTTGTGTGCTTCAGCATCAAATTTCCCTGTTTCCCAGAAAAGCAGTTAGTCCGCACAGGAAATTTGCAGAGATAAAATGAGGCTTTCTCCGCAAAGATACTTTCTCTACCCTTTTGTCAGAGGGGAACATGAGGGAATATAATATTAGGTAATTACTTTACGTTTTAAGACGGCATTAGCCAAGCGCTGCAGTCTTAACCAGTGCGTTCTCACATTAGTCAACGTTCCCATTTCTGTATAGCTTTTCCTCTTGCTTTTTGTTTCAAAATATTCCTTCTCTCAAAGCGCGCAATATAATGGATAGTCACGCTTTCTCAAAGATTGCCGGAACAATACAAAATAGGAGGCTTTGTACGCGTGTCCCATTGTGTGTAAAAAATGTCTCTTATAATACACCCAAGGAACTAGAGATAGACTGGAAATTTTCTTGGAGAATCCCAAGCCCACAAATCTTTTTTTTTGCCTAGATAAGACTTCCCAAGGAGATGATGATGCTTGGAAAGAGAAATAGCGAAATAGATAGAGACATACACAGACATGCCTCAACTCCGCAAGTGGAACACCAATAACAAGAAACTCGCTCTGGATAATATGTATATGATGTCGTTGGAGTAAGAAAGAATCGCTGTGTCGGGGAGTGAACTCTGAGTACAGAGCAGTGAAAAATATCTGGATACAGGATGATTATCTCCAGAAGAGGCGGCTACTCCTCCACTCATTTTCGTTGAAGAGAGAATTCTCTCCTTCAAGATTGTCCCGGCGCTGCTTTCTCCGAAAAACGTTTCCCTTACTGCATATATGCGTAACAGTGTTTGAGATGGTATCGTAATGAGGGCTTTTTAATAGTAAAGGAACACTTATCCCAGTACCAAATCCTTTCGCTCTCGGGAGTGCGGAGAAAGAACAGACAGAATAAAAATGCAATGTACTGTTGTGAGTGCAAAGGGAGAAAAGGAACGACTATAAATATAAAAGTTGTATTTCGTCTCTTCTCTGCTTCCTCTGTTTTCTCTGCTTTTATGTACTATTTATGACGACAATGATCTCAACCGCTCACAATTTTCTGGGCAAGGCTCATTAGTGTTGAATTCTTTAATTTGTCGTTTGCCACCACTCTCCTCCTCCTGTAGTTGCTTCCGTGTTCCTCAAAGTAGAGCAACCTCAACTGGGAATAATCGTAGCTGTATTCAGTTCCATGGAAAGCATGGCAAGCCACTAATAAAACGAAACATGGTCTCTACACCAACAAAAGATGGACGTAAATCGCGTTTACAAACATCTGCAAGACACTGTAATTGTTGAATGGGAGAAAAAATTGTGGAAAAACACTTTCTCTCAAAATGACAATGAGTGCTTACAACAATACTAGGCGGACGAGAATTAATACCACGTGTCGTCGTATCGCCAGCGGACGTAGATTCTCACCATCAAACATAAAGCAGGCAGAGAGTGCCTGCTCAGTCAGAGATAGCTCGTCATTTTTCTCGGCAGCACAAGTAAAAGCAGCTCATTTGCATTCAGCGAAAAGCACTGTCTAATCGGAAGTTTCTTGAAAAGCTGAGAACAAAACGTGCGCATGTTAATGCGGCCACAAGGATGATTTATTAGGCTCTCCAAGAAAACAACGGAGGAACTTTCCTCAGTCTCATTCTGGCTTGCAGTTAGCAGATAATGCGCAACTAATTAAGAAAAGCTCTCACAGCAAAACATTTCAGACTTGATTGTAATGGTGAGGCGTGTGACGCAAACGTATACCTTACCTTTCCCTTCATAATTAGGTTTTTTTTTCTTTGAAAAAATTTGCGAACAAAATGATCAGCAAAGTTGCAAGTTTGTTTCTCAAAGTTTGTTTTAATTGCCAGTTTGAAATTTAAAGGAAATCTTGGAAACGCTGCTGCTGATGTTGTGGTATTCGTAGGTGTGTGTCCCATGGTTCATTTTGTAGGCGTCTAAACCAGGTTCTAAATTTCCAAAAACACTTGGCGATTCGACGGCAATGGAAATTTCCTCCTGTTTCAGTGACATGAGTAAAATTCCAAGCAATCGATGAGTGTCTTTATACAGATTAGCTTGTCTTCGATGACTTGAGAACATTAAGTGAGATGAAAACAACAAGTTGGTTGTAGCCAAGTTCCTTTCCTCCTCGTCAATTGAGGAGGCATTGAAAAACTTTTACCTTTCGCTCAGGTCATAAAGTAAGAGTGCCTTGAATTCACTTAAAGGCGCTCTACTTTTCCTCCTCATTTCACTGAGATTGACAGGAGCATACTGATAAACTAATGGAAATTAAGGTGACTTACTGTCTAACTGAATTCTGATGCGCTGTCACAAGACTCGCTCGTGAAGACATGGATAAGGTTTCAATGCCGAAAGAAAAGAGAGTTTGTATGTATGTGTGTGAACCGTGTAAAAGCCAAACCTGAAGCATTTTCCCGCTTGCATGCAAATCTAATCAAAAGTTCTTAATGCAACCAGTGTGCTACAGAAATTACCGTGTGCTCCACTCCTAGTAATTGCTGTCTCTCACAATTTCGCGACGTGATGGCTCATATAACTACGAGCTTGAAGTGACACACAAAATTGATGGCTTAATAATTTTCAAACTGACGTTTAAAATATGTGCTTTGCCATTATATTCTGACACTAGGCCTGTTTTGGAGAACAATTCTTTATTAGTGCAGCCTTTTCTCAGTCATGATTAACGTAGGTGTATTCGTTCATGTCAGCAAGTGGGCTGTCAGCAGGGAGCCATCTTTGGTTTTCCAGAAATTTTCCAATAGTTTTGACACACCACATGCAGGGCGTCACTGGCTTATACTTCCATAAAAAACCGTCATAGCGTCAGTCTCACGACAGAAGGACGACTCCTTCGCCATATGCTGCAAACAGCTCATTTCCTTTATTATCATGCTGCATCAAAAGGATTTCGAGCAAAAGAAAACAAACGGGAAACCGGAATAAGTGAAAGTTTAAAAGACAGGAAATGTACAACATTTTTTTCTTTTTGAGAAACACAAGAGAGAGCATTGTTGATTGCTTCGCTTTTGTTGTGCCTTTCCCTCTTTTTTGTTTGTCGTATTAATTTAAGTGGAAAAATACTTGAAAGAAGAGGATTGTGTGGTGCATTATCTCTGACGTATATCTTTTCATTATGTTTGGCATTTGGGAGACATTCTTGGAAAACAAAGACCTCCTTTCCCACTTTAAAGCATCTATGGTGAAGCCTGTGTGTTTCCCTGTGTCAACTTGCATTTCCCATCAACCCTATGACTGCGCTATTTACCTTGAGATCAAGAGTTAGAGAAAAGATGACGATTGTGAGATATGTATATATATTACCATGTTGTTTGCCAATGCTCGTCACTTGTACCCTCGCTTGTTCACGGGTCACGTCGAGACGGTAAAATCTATGTCTCCTTCAAACTTTGAGAAAAAAGCTGAGGCACACACATGTGTGGGCAGGAAGAGAAAAAAGAAAGAAAACGGCATGGAAGATAACTGCATTCACTCTCACTTTTTCCACCATTTCAACAAAGACTATTTATATTGTCTTATTATCTGGAAATGAAAATACAACAGTAGCTGCACGGGTTAGCTTCTCCGGTTGTAACCACTTATGCAAACAGTTATAAGCGTTTGGTTTGACAAGAGCTGGAGGAACGATGAGCTGCACTCTTTTCGTGGAACACACGACATGTTATTACTCGAGTCAAGTGTGTGTGGCTAAGGACCAAGACGTACAAAGGACAGAGGTCGGAAAACTCGGGAAAGTATAATAAGTTAATAACATATATATTTATTGCATTTCATGTGTCACCCCAAATGAAGAAACAATTTGACGAGAAGCTTGTATAAGTATAAGAAAAATTTTTCCCATTCAGCGAAATGTGAAAGTGCACACGACACGACGGTGAATGGGGATATTATTAAATTATTATTGTTTACATGTCTCAGAAGCACTTACAATCCCTCTAGTGGCAATTTTCTCACAAACTTTGTGAACAAAGTGTGTGTGGCAGATTGTGCAACAAACTTTTCTCCATATGACGATCTCTGACGGTAACAACGACATGACATAAAAGCGGAAAAATAGGATGACGAAAGTCGTTGAGGAGGAAAATACAATACTTTTTCTTGCCATGCCTTGACTTTCTTAAGGTTTCACTAATCAACAACGCCGACCAAGGTCAGTCATCATGGACACAGTAATCTTTCGGAGAGTGATGCAACGTTATAACGTCAGTTCTCCATTCAGCAAAGGCATTACACTATTGCAGTAATGACAAAGATGTGTCTTATCTCATACGTGTCTCACATCTTTTGCCTGTGATATTCAAATGAAGTCAACTGTTAAATTACAAACTGTCCCATTTCACAGACAAAAAGACGAGGAAACAAATGCGTGCAACATGCGTCATTCTTTTCTTCGCTGAGCTTTGTGTATAATTCCATTTTGTTGATTGTGTCACCCGTTTCACTACCCTTTTCTCTCTCCCAAAATAAAAAACTTGACTTGAGCCGAAAGCAACCGTTTTGCGGTGTGAGAAAGCGGGCGGAGACGAAATAACTTTATAGCATGTATGACATTCATTTAATAACATGGTGACTAGTATTACTTTGGATAAAACAGAACCAAACAACCGTCTATGTATCCACACTGTAAAAGACGGGAGAACAGAAATAACCTAGCGTTATCGTGCCAGTATTACATTACATTTGTCCAAATAAGAAACTCGCAGATAAAAATGTAATCTTTTGCCTGGCTTCCCTTAAAGTTCTCTATCTTACGTCTCAAACTACACTGTGTCACCCACTTTCGCCTCGAGCACATAAGCGCATAAAGTATGCAAGACATTATGCTAACTGCCATCACATCCCATTGTTACCAAAGAGTGAAGAAGAAGGAACGGAATTTATCTTGAAAAGGAAAGGCAGTCGAAAAATGGCTGGAGGCAGTTGAAAGGATGATTCGTGTAGGGAAGCCAACCATACCCGAATCGTTTGCAGTTTTGCGTTCCTAGTGACGATATTTGGGTATCTCCATCGGTATAGTTTTGTCTTCTAGTTATTTGCCAACAGCTTGGTTGATTAGCATAAAATAAACGTTCATTTCACACAAGATTTACGTTGAGCACTTTCTCTCGAAAAAAAGGCGAGAAAGATCAGGCCAAGTCGTTGAAAGTATTCGAATGCAGGTGCATTTTTTCACTGCTTCTACCCGAGACAGTCCGCCGTCCTGCGTCCGTTTAGAGGATATAAATCATTGTTAATATGATATGAAGTGGATATCCTTTACCGGGCTTGTGACACCTCGCCAAAACCAGTGTCGTCTACCATTCGTGTGCTTTTGATGTATGGCCAGCGAGGAGAAAAAGCAAATGTTTGTAAAATTGTCTGGATGGGGCTGATGCAACGTAAATGGGCAAAGGGCTCCATGTTTGGGATGTTAGGCAGAAGAGAAGACACCTTATCCTATTATCGTGTCTGTCTCCGTATTTAGCTGAAAGATGTCCGTGACGGGAAATTATCATATGCATAAGCGAAATATATACGCGATTACTTCTTGCAGCTTGAATGATTTGCAGTTGGGGTGAGACAGTTGTGAGAAACGTTTTATTTCTACGTAAGCCGTATTGCTAGACGAAGAGGGAACAAGATACACGAAGCAAACTCACTTTTTGTGTGCTGCATTAAATACAATTAGATTATATCTTGACGAAAACCCTCCAAAAGTCCCTGAGCTACTGAAAGATATTAAATGGATGGAAGTACTCTATCCCATCTGTCGCTGATTCAAAATTAAAATAAATTAAGGGCCTCAGGAATGAGTTCTCTAGTGAAATTGATTTAATTTGAAGATGAAACGTCAGCCTTTCCCAAAAACAATACAGATTTAAGAAAAAATTCAGTTATAATTTTATTTGCAGCGTGCAACTATCGAATGAAATCAAAACTAATGAAATAATAGCTATAAATGAAATTGTTGTTTGTTCAATACCTTCAAAAATTAGCATGCGATTTATTAATACAACAAGGTGACATTGAATTCAGTGCAAAATGCCACTCAAACGCTGGGGCTGGTCTATACCCTAAAAATACAGTTCTTGTATAAAAAAATTTGCACTCAGATCTAATGGAAACGGCATTTCGGCAAAAAAAAAACCTAGTCCATGTTATCGCTGGTAATACAATGCAGATTGAAATTCAACAGAGGCGAGCATGGTGAATGTCAGTGTGACGCAGAGAAGCTCGCTTTTAGCAAAAAAACTGAATTCCCCCTTATCGACCCTTTTAGGAAAGGTTGATACTTTGTAATTCATTTCTTTTCGCTTTGCTGGCAAACTTTCAAGAAAAAGAGGATCCGATTTTTTACTCTGCTTTCATCTACACGTCTCAAGTGCACTTACATTCTACAATATTTCCTCTCACGACCAAAGCTAAAGCAATCTTAGTTTTTACTCGAAGATGCGAGAGTGTACCATATTATCCCAAAAGTAAATGAGGCGTGTAAACATGTTTTCTTTTATTAGTCGGAGTTGGTGCGTTGGTTGGAGGTTCTCCTCACTAAAAGGCTTTGTAGGCATTGCTTAATTATTAATGTCAAAATGCACCATTGAGGATGATGATGCTGTCAGAAAGATCCAAGACTGAAGTTGGCAGGGCTACGTCATTAAACCGAGAGGGACAGCTTGGAATATGATTCATAAATACTCGAGGAAGGTGGGCGCACACTATTAAATCCGGAACGCAACCATGTACCCCCATCACTCTCATTTTATCTTCCGAGTATATCTCTCACGCTTCTTGTGATGAGTACTAGTTTAGGTATACAAAGATGAGAGGATTAGTGACGAAGATAATAAGACGAGGTTTCCAAAACATTTTTCGCGGGAGAACGTATTGGTTGCCCGAGCTAAGCAGCGTACCACGTTTTGATAAAATGATGATAATAAAATGCTCCACTCCAGAGGAAGACGGACGGGAATAATTTCGCATTTTTTCGCTTCCTCGGCGTTCTGCAGTAAATGCGAGTGTATGTAACTCGATGAGCTAATGTAATGGGACACACTGCTTTCAAGGCATTCACCGGCGAGAATGCTGCAGAAAAAGGCAAGAGTGAGAAACAGAGAGCCTATAGTTCAGAGCAAGGCAACGTCATTCATTTCATTCACACATGGAATTTTTTTACGTGTACATCGTGTACATAAAACCACCCTCTTCTGACACGACGACTCGCCGCCAACTCTGGAGAGAAGGAGAAACCCATAAAAAAGACGACCAGTTGAAATGGAATCATGAACTTGGTCATCATCACGGCCAAAATGAAATGAAAGGCGCGCAAGGTCTGCATAGAATTTGTCTTCGATCATCTTTCCTAAGGGCAAGGCCAAGAAAAGCAGTTTGCACCCGTGTCTGTCTATTGATATCAAGTTAGCGAATGTGAATCATTCTCATCATCATCACCGTATGAAATGAGCATATCATAAATCTAGCGTTTTTTTCCTCATCTTCTCGTTTACCCATGTTGTGCACACAGAGTCGTGCCTAATTGAATGAATTCTTGCAAGTGAATGAAGCTAATAGGCGTTCCCTTTAATGTGGAAACTGCAAAGACATCAAGAAAATTGATCAATGAGTGTAAAACTTTTTTTTATATCTTGGAAGAGATCGAAAATAGATCTTTTACAAATGCATGATCACATTTATCATATAAATTGGCGAAATGGTCTTCTTTTGTGTGTCTTCCTCCTAGTGGGACACACTGTTCCTGACGCTCTAGCTTTATGATGGTGTGTGTGCGGATCGTTGTCTCATTTTCTTGGCTCAGTGTCAATCCAAATCCAAGTTAATCAAATAATGTTCCCTAGAGAAGAGCATAGAAAAAAGCATTGAATGGAATCCAGCAACTTGGTTGGCACTTTCTAAGAGAGGAGGGGGATGTGTAGTAAAGGGCAAAGAAAATGATGATGAATCAACGTAGGGAAAAACGTGGCCTTTTACACTTCCTTTTGTTCCTTGATCACGAGGGAGAGTAGCTTAGCATATTATGGGGCTAGATCAATGTGTGCAATGCAGCTATACAGTGAAAACTAATAGGCATTTATGACAGGAAGCCATATGAGCTGATGGCATCATGGAAATATCCACAGAGATAGTAGCAGTTGATACAGGGAAAGTGATAGTTTTGTTATGATCTTCATTTTTAGACTGCTGTGTAAAGTTGCAGTTTGGCTGAAAAGGGAGGAAGCAAACATCATTTTGGAATGTTCCCAAATAGCACTAATTTATATTCATGGCTTGTTTCTTCAGTTGTCTTCGTTCTCCGTGGTTCAAGTTGCACACAAACAATGAGCAAGTTGCCACCTAGAGATATTCTCTGTGAAGTCCGTTTATACAAAATATTACAAGATGATGCACCCGCATATTTTTTAGATAAGAGAAAGAGAAAGAAAAACAGAAACGAGGAAACAACGTGTGTATAGCCACTAGATGTAATTCAATATTTCATTATGCATGCTTTTGACTTGATTTAATAGGTGGTCGTTTTTCGGGCCTGTTTTGTAATTCCATCCTTTTTACAAATTTGGAGGCTGCAGACAGTCATCTTTTTTTGAAACGTTGCTCTTGCTCGTTTTGTTGAGTCTCTATCCAAAAAATTGAGCAAACACAGAGAAGATCAATAGACATTTGACAAAGGAACGACAGAGAGGGATTGAACAGGTCTGAAAGATTTTGTATTAAATATTGAAAATTGTGCAGAGATCCAATCTCTTGCATCGTTTTCAGCCCAGTCTCTCAGCTTAAAGTTTGACCCAAAGGACAAACCCGGTTTCGAAGACAATTCTGGCCTCGACTTTGGAGCAGTGTGCATCCCGAGTTATTGGCAAGATACAAAAGATATCTCCAAAAACAGACCTCTCTTTTTCTGTGTCCCATTATTTCTTTTTGGCATTAACTTTTTTCGTAGCCACCATTCTTTCCTCTGAACTCTTTGGCATTGAAAGTGGCGTGGAGACATTGGAAAACAGAAAAAGAGGAAGAAACGAGAGCATGTAGTCCATATATTTTAGATAATTTATTTGATAAAACACTCATCCAAATACTGTGTTTCTCTCACGTTCAGCCAAGTTTGAGCGTGAGATTTGCAAGTCACGTTCTCCAAATTCTCCGCACCAACCCTCAAACACTGTGAGAGAGTTAGTGGGAGACAGAGAGAGTAAAAAAGTTTTAATACCGTGTGTGTGTGTCATGGAGGACAAGATTGTACGGATTGTAACTAGTAAGTTTTTGTACTACAACTAGTTGCTGGAAGACGTCCAGTTTCTATACATCACTTTAGGGGAGCATCCCATGAAAAGCGAATAAAAGAACAGTTCTCCGTCCACAACGCAGTACAAAAATTGAGGGGAGCAAGCACGTTTAAGAAACTTCTCACTTCTCTTTCGTGATCACCATTGAAAATCGGCGAATTTTTTTACGCTCCCTTCCTCCTTTTAAAACAGCACACAGGAAAAAACCATTTGAGTAAATGATGGTTACATGTACCGCACGACTTGGACTTGGCTAAATATGGATTCACTAGGTGGAAATCGCGTTGCCCCGTTTTGTGACGACAAATTATATGGTTTATCATAAGAAGCAGAGATTTCGATTGCTTAATCTAGACAGGATATATAGTCAGTCTAGCTTCTGACTCCAGGTTGGGCTTAAAAGTCTTCTCTGATTTGGCCTCGGAGTACAGACTCGCCCAATTCATAAGGTACTTACTTGTTGGTGCCTAATTCGAGCAAATACACGTTTTGCAGAACACTGCACAGATAACAACAACGGATTATGGTCAAGTTTAGTGAACAAAATTGAGCTCTGCACAGGCTAAAAGAACCAGAAGATAAAAACAACAGCACAGTGCAAAAATTCACGGTGGAATTTCTACCTTGCTGTTTCGCTACATCAAATCTGTTTGGACAGAGGGAGGAAGATAAAAAGTTTAGTGTAAAATTGGCCTACAAATTCAACATCTGGTCCGGGAAGATGATTTGAGCAAACAAGAAAATTTACTCGAGCCCCCCACCTACAGTGTGTTGATGTGCTGAATACCTAGTAAAAGGAGACACTAGATACAATACCGCGCCTACAAACACACTCCGCTTTGATTATCATAACGATAGCTATAAGGCGCATGTAAACAAACAATGGGTCCGGTTACTGAATTCTCTATTTCACTTTTCCTCCTAGGGAGGCCTTTCTTTCACGAACAGAGAAAGCTTTACATATTATTTATTCCTGCCTCAGTCACAAGTTACACAAAAGAGAATGGTGCCGTGGATTTTTGAGGCGTGTGTGTATAGATCAAACAAATGTGGTGGCACACCGTCTATTATTATAACAGATACAATAAAAAGGGAGGCATGGGAAGCTTCTTGAGAAATTTCATTACCAATCTCTCTCCGCCGTCATCAATTCAGAATGTATCCTTTTCTGAGGAAAGTCAACGTTTCGACGTCAGCACGGAGAGAATGGAAAAGTGAGATATCTGGAAAAAAGACGGCGTCTGAGAAACTTTATCTCCTTTCATTTCTAATCGATGCATGAATATTCTCGAGGGAAAAAAAATATATATCCCAAGTGAGATCAAAGCGGCTCGGTGGAGACGGACGGAAAAGAAAGATGATCTTTTCCAAAGAAGATGCGCTTGGATACACTGATTACACAAATCATTCACCACGCCACGGTGCTACATCAAAGGATCTTTGGAAAGTCTTTCAGCGTCAAGAATGGTGAATGGTTTGTCACATTTGTATATCGACATAATGTTACAAAGCGTCGCGTCTTAAACTTTCAATGCAGAAATGTACAATGTAGTTTGAGACGCATTATTATTACAGCCACCACACAAAGAGCTTTCCCCGTACAGTTACTACTAAAAGTACACTTGAATGAAGACCAACGATGCGGTGCGAATTTGGATTTGACAAAAGCCGATCATTGACTCCTTTCACTGTGTATCCCTTTCGTATTTTTGTGTGCATACAAAAATTATAGGATAAAAGGAGACAATCACCGAATTTCTAATCATGGCAGGCGTGACCGGAAGTGAAAGTTGACGATGCAGCTTTTAACTGCAATATCATTGTCGTACGAACAAGAGTTTGTGGGGAATTTGTGACTTTGCTGACAAAGGTCTGATCTATTATTATTCTTGTCATCCACTGTAATTAGCACAGGAAGTAAAACGGGTATACAAATATTCAGAGCGTTTTTTCACTCTTCGCAAACCAAACAAAACGAAAGGATGAAATGTGATCGATCATCCCACAAGAGAAAAGCGAGACGGGTGAATCTTTTTCCTGGTCGTTTTTACCAGAATTAGCCGTACTCAACCTAGATTTCTCCTGACAAGGATCCCTTTTATTCATGCGTTTCATCGTTGTATAAGGCGGAAACAAGGTGTTTTTACCAGAAAACATACACCAAGAAAAAATGAACGATGAATGATGTGACGCAACATTTTTGCTAACTAAAAATAGCCTGTCTGTCAACGTGTAGACAGCATGTAATTCTCTCCAGGTTTGTTGTGTCTGCTGACTTTCCCTTTTCATTACCCCCATTATTACTGTAACTACGTCTGAGCATGGTTTCATCTGTCTTGATTTGTCGAAAGTTACTTGACACTTGGCTCACTGACTATTTAATATAATTTGGATGGGATCGGAAAACTTTGCCAGTTTTCCTTCTTCGATGACGACGACATGACGCAATGGAAACCTCACTGGAAATACTTACTCAAATCTGCTCCAATCTGTTTTCCTTTCTAACCGGAGGATTTTCTAGGCTGAATCACCACTTTCCTTTTCAGATTTAACAAGCCACTACCATCCACAGTGGCATAAATTGTGTTACAATTTGATTTCCACAACGACCCTCCCCCCCCTTTGCTTTGATCAAATAATCTAATGTAGTATAATAATTCAGAGTGTAACCAGGTCATTTATCATCACTGAGTTGTTTTGGGCTAATTATTATCCTCATCATGTTGAAAAATTATGGTATTCATTCAAATCTTAGTGTGAGCAAACACTTATTTACGAAATACCTCTACAACTACGACGTCCAATGTAATTTTCTTAAGAACTGATTAATAACCATATGTTTTTCCTACCTGACTCATCATCACTCTCCGTAATATGGGGTTAGCATTTGTCTTGTTTATTAGTAAAGTACAGGGCCTTTGGCGATATAGAAACCAGTAACTCATACGCCTCTACGCCTCCATAGGACTATGCACCATAAAAATTATGGGAGCATGGTTTTTTTATATAAATAAAATACGACGCGACTCCAAATAAATCCTTCATCTCTGGCTGATTTAGGTAATTTCTACCTACAAACGACTAATACGACCTACCTGTGAACTGATTGTGAGTACAACTCCGTTTTGCTACCGTTTCATCTCGTCATATTGGGTGTAATTTCCATTTTCAGGTAGCCATATCGCAATCATCGATTTTTCTTTTGGTACATGTCAATTCCTTTATACGACCAAAATGGAATCACCGTTTCGAGGGAAAAGGGCCAACAGATTACTTTGAAAAGTTTCTTCAGCGAGTTGCGACTTCTTGAAAAGTTGTGCGTATTAACACACGGCGTTTAATGTCAAAATGACCGAGCTCAAACTTTCATCTAAATCTTCGTATATTTATTCCACACTTTTCAAACTGCGAAGTAGGTTTAATTGCGTCGCACCAACTATTTTAATATCGTGAGCCACGACGCACACTAATTTGTCTTCTTTATTCGTCCGTTCGAAAATTCTAGGAATACCGTAGCATATTAATAATTAGTTGTTACCTGTATTGCGCTCCAAATTTTATACCTACATCTACTCATCATGTTGACTACATCAAAGTTTCATCGCTTTACGCTAGCCTTTCCGCAATAAAAAGTGCTCTATGTAGCATGAAACATTTTTTTAAAGAAAAAAGTCGTCTATTAAATACGAATGTGCGCATACTTTCCGCCATCCGATTAGAAGACAATACGACATCAATCATCCAACATGAAATCCAACTCCTCCTGTTGTGCCGTTGAATAACACAGCCGCTCATCTCATCACAAAGCGCCACTTGTTTTCTTGTGAGCAATGAACAATAGAGTTTACCAGAGGATGCAAAATATCGCATTATTTCTGGAGAGCTTCGAGTTTTGCAGCATTATTACTCTGAACAAGACAAAGTACTGTAGCACTTTGTATTTTTCTGTCTTTCTTGGAAAGCGAGTATGCTCATGAAATGTTCCTCTCTCAAGCTTTGATTCCCTTTTGTCTTCATCCCCTTGAAAATCCTTTGCCTCCAATCCCAATCTAATTTCAGGCATGAGCCCACATTTTTTTATATTTTACACTACAAAAAAGGCCCTCCTTCTCAGAGAATGACGGAATGAAAAATCTTCATATACACGTTTATTGTCTCTTTTCCCACTCGTTTTTTTTTGTGTAAAACTCTTTTCACTCATCACACGAACATCTGTATCAGAGCTTTACTGGCACATCCCTTTCTACTTAATATGGGTTGTGTGCTCGACTGGAAAGTATCAACGGATTGTGTGTTTTTTTCCTCGAAAAAGGAGTGGAAGTGGAGCACGAAACGTATATTAGCATTCGTAGTATGACCACATTTGAGAGAGAAACAAGTGGATTTACTAATAATAGGATTTCATATTGGCATTCGATATTCCCCTGATACGACCATGTTTACTTGACGACACTCCACCAAGTAGAAACCACCACTCCAGTTAAACCTCGTCGTAATCGAGCTGAAGCACTACTGTTGCATACATACGAACCACGTATGCACACAGCGTCGTCCTTGTGTTCCCATATGCATGCTTAATTTGTTTTTTTTTCTCCCTCTAGACTTTCTCTCCTCCCTTTCACTCAGACGCTAAACTTTAATTTTCTTTCTTGTCTTTTGATTTTCCGGGCATATTATCCTCCTTAACTCATACTGGATCGCTACTCAAGATAACATGTACATTCTCAAGTCTCATGGATTACGTGAGTACTCTTTTATTCAAAATTGAAACTCCTCCACAAAAATAATACTAAAGAAACAGCATTCAAGCAAATATTGACTACTTCCTTTTAGCTCTGGGGTTTTTTGAAGCTGTTTTCTTCTTTTAAAAATCTTAACCAAATTTATTTGGGTCGACTTTCGACGTGAAAGTCTTTAAGGATAGTAGACAAACATTTTTAACGGAAATTTATGAAAGTAACCTGCATAAGAGTGGTAACATATAAGGTTAAAAAGTCGTAACTAGTCGTCGATCTTTCTTACTGGGAGAGGATAGTATTCTATGCACTGTTCCACTATTTGGTAGAAAAAATTCCATGAAATAGTGACAACACTTGTTGCTGATTATCTGCTTCAAAATGCATGTACATATTGTGATTGGAAATTCAGGGTCCCCAGAGCCTTGGCTGGGAACACACACGTGCGCCTACGTTACGTAGGTATCTTCGAAAAACAACTTCATATTTCCAAGAAAAAGTGTTTTCAGATTCATGTTTCGATTACATGCCGTGATAACAGAAAGACTTTTATGAACGTCTGTGGCATCATGAACGTCAATCGCCATGCTCGCATGCATTATTAACCGTTTTCCCCAAGAATATCTAATTTATTTATTGACAGTTTGGGTGTAGGAGAACTGCCGCTTCTCAACTGCCGCTCACTCAATTGCCGCTATACTCAACTGCCACTTTCTCAACTGCCGTTTTCTCAATTGCCGCTATTTTGAACTACCAACTATTGCCAATTGCCACCCCCTCCTTCGCAACTATACTCAACTGCCGCTTTTCAGCTGCCACTATTTTTAAGTTGACGTTGATGCGTATTCTTTACGACTTCAAGCCGTCATAACTAATTTTTGAATGAAAAACATCGTGCACGGGAAATTCTATGTGACTATTAGTTGATTTCATGCAACACTATTTGATGATTATGAATCCTCTCATTTCTCAATCCAAAATCATCCATATAAAACTACTGATTTTCTGATTTTGGCTCCATTCAGGCTCCGATGTTAATCACAGGAATTTTTTTTCTTGTTTATTTGTTATCATCGTTACATTAAATCCACTAAAAATTTATTATGACGGTTGGAAGTAGTAAATAATACTCGCCAAAGCTAACTTAATTTAAATAATAATACAGGCAACTGAAAAAGCGGCAGTTGAGTATAGTGGCAAATGAGAGGGTGACAATTGGCAATAGTGGCAGTTCACAATAGCGGCAATTGAGGGGAGGCAGTTGAAGAGTGGCAATTGAGAAGCGGAAGCTTTCCGGTTCCCGACAGTTTGATGTGCACAAGCAAACATATAGCGAGTATGCCTTTATGGGCAACCTGTCGATAGCGGGTCGTTTCTGTGCATTTGCTACACGACATGTATCGTATTTCTTCATCATTTCCCTTTTTATTCGACATTAGTAGAACGACTAGAGAGAAGGAAGAATGGTCGGAATGTTTTATATTAAAGTGGCCGACTCTGAGGTTTTGAAAAGAGAGAAAGACGGGGAAATGTAATATTGTTGTGTGCTGTAGCTTCGACTTTTTAGCATTTATTTCAGACGCGACGCGTAATCTCGACAATGGACTCACACTTGAGTGAATGTCATCCAATAATGTACAGAGGGAAATTTCGTGATACCACACAAATCTCAGGGAGTCCTCGTATTTTCATATTTATTGACTGCGCTCCCAGACATGAGCACCCTCATTGCGAGAGGATTTATTGCAAAATAGTACCCCGTTGTATCATACGGACAGAGGCATCATGTCAATATAATAATATTATGTTACAAAACTCGCTCCAGTTGTAATTCCTGTTCACAACGCACATTTCGAGAAAGACGGTGGCGGCGCTTTGGCGACCATCATTGACGACTAACGTGACAGGGGAACAAGCATTGGAATGTAACCGTTTTTGAGTCACAAAGGCAAATCCTCCTTCATGTCATTCAATTCCCCTTTACGGTTCACATCAAGTAATGACAATAATAACGACAAAAAAAACCTTGACTTTTTCCCTCTTGTGCTTAAATGTGCTCCAAAAAGATGAAGCTAAAGTCCCAAACTTTTTTCCTCGTGATCCGTCCAAGCCTTATTTTCCGCAGAAAAGAAATGTAGAGAGCACTTGTGTCAGTCTGAGCCTAGGTTCTCTTCCGTGTACATAAGCACTTTGTATTATTCTCTCTGGTGACGCTGGAGTGCAAAAAATGGAAGAAATTCGACATTTTCAGGGGATACTGTGTAAATGGAGGTATGCCCCGAGACGACATGGGTTCAGCAGCAGAGCTGACAAACAGAGAAAATATTTTTCCTCCACCCAATAAGTGTTTGCTTACCCAAGCTTTCCGCTGATGAAAACCATGTAAGACTCTTTCCGGTGCGAATTCAGCTGGAAATGTAAGAATGAATGTTGAAAAAGTATCGGAAGATCAAGCCCATCATCGCACATCTGACTTTTGGAAAAAAACGTATTCCCATTGTTGAGGACACTTCTCCGTTTTTTATTCCCTTTCACATTAGGCAAAAGAGGGGCTTCTTGCAAGTTTTGAAAGGAAAATAAAAAAAATTCCTAAGCCTTTGCCATACGTGTGTGTGTGTGATGTGGGAAACTGGGTGTCGAGGAGAAAGTATTTTAAGTGATACCACCACAACCATAATAGTATGTAGCCTCATCACATTTCGTGCAACCACACGGCCGTGTGTGCCACCGTCAACCACTTTCGCCACAGTTGGCAGGTCGGAACGTCATAACCGTTGTTATTTCTATATGCAAATAGAGTGTGTACTGTCTATCCGACTATAAAGCGAAAGCAAATCCTTGAGTTGCCCTTTGCCAGAAAGTGGTGCAGTCAGATATTACACTCAGCTCCCGTCGTGGCCAACACAATACTCAGTGTCCGTGTTGGATGCCGAGTGCGACAAAGGTGGAGGCCCCGTGAAGGCATAAAAAAGAAAGTCAGCCATTTCCCCCAAGTTCCTCCATAAATGCTTTCCAACACGGTCACACACTCTTGGTACGACGACAACGACGATTATCATGACGTGGACCGTCACTGACAATCGTCATTTTTGTTGCAGTGCACACAAGTAAATCAGAGTGAGAGGAGCAAGGAAATGAGGCCAAGATCTCGACGCGCGGATCATGGCGAGTGTGGAAATGTTCAGAAAAGAGGTAGACATTAGTTCTTTTTTGAGAGACGCACACTTTTCTAATATCACTTTGGAAAGAGAAAGTGACGTCTTATGTAAGCAAGTGGTGTGTCGTCGCGAAAAGGCAAAAAGTGTTGACGTTCACGTCTTGTCTGTCAGTCACATCTTTGCCCTTTTTACACCGCGAGGCTCGTCCCTTTCTTGTCATTTGTCGTACATGTGTATATCCTCCGATTTACCTTTCGTTTGCATTGTGTAGCGCATCTAAAGAAGGCGTAGTAGTTACTCAAGAAATCCGGGGCATAACGGTATCTGCGCTAGTGTAGTACCGTAATAAACATATGAGTAGAAATTCAAGGAGGTAGAAAGAAGTGCACTATTTGACTAGATTTTGTTCTCTTTTTTTGGCAGGCTACATGGATTACCACTTACTTTCACTTCAGGCATATCGCTACTGTGTGCGTTTCTCCTCACCAAAACCATTCATTGAGGAACACAAATTCTTTTCGCGCTTTTTCCTACACCAGCACAACCACGCTTATTGCTCGAGGAAACAAAGTGGAGAGTGAAAACTCTGAACTAATATTGTCATATCGTATATCCATGGACGCCACACTATCACATCGTTACGTTTGATCACTTGTGTACCCTTCAAGTTACAAGGCTTGTACCCTAAAATGTACACTGATTTTGTCAAACTCCAACTTTCTCTCCATCGTTCTTGGTACACATATATAGTCTCCATTCTTGAGCTTTTTTGTGCTCTCCCCATCCCAATCATGTTGGATGAATTCTCTCTATTTTTTCATCTACTCCGTTTTTTTTCTCTCTCTCTCTCTTTCTGACATGTTCAATTTTCCAGAGTTTGGAGCGCATTGACAAGCTTATGTCCTTATGTAAAAATTATGTTGGAGCACCATTGTAAATCCTCGATTTCATCAACTGTCCATAACAAAGCTAACCAACGCACTGCTTTGTATGATCGACGCAAGAGAGGAAAAAATTCATCTTTTACTACCGCATTGTGTGTGGTAAAAAAACGAATGGTTTTATTGGGACGCGAGCGTTGTTCTAACAATCGATAGTGGTATGGCTAATATTATCGGTGGCATATTACAACAATCCCGTTATTCGTAATGGCGATGGTATTATTTTTTATGGAAACGCTACCCTCGAAAAAAACATCTCTCTTCATGTAATCCTCGGAAAGTTTTTATTATTATTATTGGCTAATAATAATTAATTGCCTTCTCTCTGCCCACACGAGTGCTCAGAAAGGCTGATGATGATGATAACTGAAAGCGGCTTTATTTCTCGAGAGGAGATGTAATTATAAGTATGGATAGAAACTTCACCACCTCAAATCCACGACATGTGTCAACCCACTCACTGTTGCTTTTCGAATCATTGGAGCAATCGTGATGATGGCGTGGTGGTTTTCTCGCTCTCTTCCCTGAATAATGGAACGTATTAGAGACAGGATTTATCCATCCGTTTGCATCTTGTCGCGTTGTGACCCAAAGCTCTCGGCTAATCATGGGAGGCACGTCCATTGTGTCAGTTCACCAAGCTCCCAGGCATTACGGAGGTGACGACGGAGAATGCGGTTCCACCGCTGTCGTAATGCGCTGCATTAATTTGCAGACACTTACACTTGTTTGGCTTGATGAGAGAGAGAGAGGACGACAAGGAACACAAAACTTGTGGAATCCTCGTATAATACATGCCTATGTGTCAATTAAGCTCTGTCCTTCCTATCCAAAGGCGTAGTTTAATCATGGATTTTGGATGAGATACGTAGTCGCCTGTGGTGCAACAATCCAAGATCAAGGTTCCTCTCTCTCTCTCTCTTTGAGTGAGCTACTGTCAATATGTATAATGTTGTATATATTTAGTATGACGCTCCGAAAATGAGGAAGGTTATGGAGTTGAGGTAAAATGAGTTGCATGCAAAAGAAAGAGATCTCTGAGCGAGATTATTTCAGCGAGTCTTTTCACTCTGCGCAGCGGTGGGTATTTAGAACACATTTATTTCGTTCGCTGCACAAGGTGGATCTCACACTACTTTTGGCATATGTTGGATGCCGCTAATGGCGACAAGACATGGAGCTCAGCACACTCTCAATAATATTCATGTTGTAATATCGATAGAGTGCTTTTTTTCGCCAACATCACCACCGTCCATTATCCATGACTGGGAGAGACGAACCGTTGGAAGAGTAGAGACCTTGGAAGTTTTGCAAAAATCTGGTATCTCTGAGTAGAACCAAAGTCAATTCAAGTCGCTCTTCTTGTTTTGAATCAGTATACGAACGAAAGCCTGGAGATATTGGTGCATCTTGTGTGTGTGCACTCAAGACGAGTTGTTGGTTGTGTGAGTAGTAAGGAAGGAATTCTCTTCACGAAAGTAAACAGAAGGAATGACGATGACGTTACCTTTTCTCTCTGCCTCCTCTCAGTCCCAATTCGAAAGTTTCCATTGCCACACGACGGCCAGTAATCATAAAAGATGCTAGTGGAGCGTGCCCTCTCTATAGATGTGAATGGATTTATAGGAATATAGGACGCCCCAAGAAATCACGAAGCTCTTCTACAAATAGATTGTCTTCAATTCTCTCGCCACAGGCAGGTATACAGATACACTCTGGAGTTACACACTCAAATGGGCACAAGTAGGGAGAAATCTACTCATTTCTCTTTGTGAGTGTGTGTGGTAGATATGTGGAAAAACACTTGGGCAGCTAATACGACAAGGTGGAAATAAATTGAAATTGAATTATTTATGTCAGTTGCACACACTCGGTGTAAATAATTGGACCATTAATGAGTGACAAATGAATGTGCTTAACTGCACACGATCAACTCCCAAATTGGGAATCCCTGGAATGTGACAACTTCTAAAGGTGATGCACCAAAGTGGAAACGTAATTCTCCTGTCACGTCATCACAAACTTGAGGGATTCACATTCGACTCATTAAGAGTCAATGCCAAATTTTTCTCCTGAAACTTTACACAAGAATATACGAATGAAATGCTATACGTTTTAAGAAATTAATAACACGTATCGGCGTCACATGACCTTGACCGTTTTGCAAGTTGTAGTAAAGCACCTTCCGAAAGTTTGCGTGGCGAAAGTTGAAGTTAAACCAATTTAAGGATTTTTAAGTAGAAAAAGCCAATAGTCGCAGCGCGTACAAGGCAATAGGAGTACAGTACATTAGCAACTCTCCGGGTTCTTTCCTTTTGAAATTGTTATGTGTGCCTTAAAGGAATTTTCACCTTCCAAGAAGAGAGACTGCTCACTTATTCATTTCTTCATCGTCATCATCACTACCAGTCGCTTCTCATCACAACCGTGGCGATTCAGAAATGCTCATCAGAGGAAAATTGAGATTACAGAGAGGACTCTGTCAATGGTTTGGCCATCAGATTAAGTAAAGAGCGTCCTTCCTCTTCAATTCTAATCATCAATAATTCTTCTCCGTTTGGTGGTTGCGTCATATCAACAACTCTCATCAACTCGACCTTTTTGCCACAATATAACTTTATTTGAACAATAATAACAGAGATAGAGAGTAAAAGATGTATTCTGTGAAATTGAGGCTCGTACAAACACACCAACCTTTTCCTATACTTTCGTTTGCAGTCATGCAAAACTACGCGAGTGTTTAATGCTAATGTACTTTTCTGTTTTCCCCTGTAATAACATCATGTATCGGGGAGAAATTTTCAAAGAAAGTTTTACACCATATAATTTCTGAGCCACAATTCTCCAGCAGTAATACGCCATACTCTCGTAATATGCATGTTGACGAGGAAAATGCTCTGGGTTGTTGAGCTTCTGAGGGAGAAGCAGTCATCGTGCTTATTACGAACTAATTAAATTGCAGTAACAAAATGACTGGAAGCAGCTTTCCTTTATTTGTTGAGAGGAGCTTTCTGCTGTACAACAGTCATCTCCGTTTGTTTGCTTGCTTTGCAAATGGAGACGCATTGCTCAAGTCAAAGTTATGAATTCCATGCACGTAAATTCCCGTCAAATCTTTCTCGTGTGACCACACCACCTTGTCTATCATAAAGTATAGAAAAACGCTGTTTGCTTCGTTGGTGAGAAATAGAAAACGTCGTCCAACTCTCCCTGCTTACTCTCTCTGTGGTGAGTTAATACTAGGTATTTATATTCATGTGGAGATAAGCAAAAAAAGGGATTTTGATTGTCTGCCAGAAGAGTGTGGCTTTAAGTATGATGGCTTTCTACACGTCGGTGACGGTTGATGGCTTTTCCTTTGATCAGATTAGAATCCCACATTTTCTCCCCACTTGTTTTTAAAACAAAAAAGCTGACGAGGTTAGTAGCTATTACTACTCCTGTTGTAGGCTTTGAAAGAATGTATACGGCTCGTACATAAAAGTATGAAAGCCTGCTCTGGACTATTTTAGATAAGATCTCATTCCGGAAACAAGCCATAAAAACTCACCACCGGCTCTCTGTTGAGTCGCAGTTAATGTAGAAAGAGCAGAGAAAAAAGAACAAAACTTTGAGCTCACCAAGTGCATTAGCGTGGCATTGAAAGTGGTGTTGTGACCACGGAAAAAATGAGTGAGGCCAGTATTCAGGTTGTATGTGTGTAAGAGTGTCGTTACCAAGTTTAACTCGACAACCTTTCACTTTCTTCAAGTTTTTCGTAGCCATTCTTAGCGTAATGTAACATTTCCTGGAGTAGCTTCCCGGACTTTGTTCTTTGAGCAAAGGGTTTGCAAAAAAAAAACCTAATTCAGTCTTGTTCATATTGTACCAGCTTTGTAGTCATTTCGACATGCCAACTCCTTGAGTTTGAATGATCAATTCATTTTAATGTAAGGGTGTTAAGACTGGTGGAAGAAAAGAAGTGATGTGACACTCACTTCTTTGCTACTTAAGTGAGGCTTCTGACAAGCACACCTACAAAGAGTATTATGATTTGATATGACGTGTTTGGAGTAACATCTATTTGCTCAACTGAAAGTGGTGGTGAGCCTGATTGCAGCCACAGCAAACACTGGGCGGACAAAGTGGTGTGAAGAATACCATGATGATGATGATAATAAAAAGGATATTATTGTGATTGAGAACTAACCAACAATCAAAGTGGTCATGTCAGCCACGGCGAGGTTGAAGAGGTAGTAGTTCGTGGCAGTCTGCATGTACTGATCGGTGAGAATGACAATGCACGTTGTCACGTTGCCGAACACGCCGGTGACGAATATGAGTATGTAAATGATTGTGACTGGGATGAGCGTCGCGCTCGGCAGGCTCCTTGGTCCCAAGTACAAGTTGAGATAGTTCTCGTAGCATTCCTCACTCTCGCGAATGTCTGTGAGATTCTCGCAAAACACGGTCAGGTTGTCTCTCACCGACATTTCTGTGACGAATGGCAACTGCTCATCGCCAAACTCGAGATCCATGGCGGAGGACACGCCAGAGGTAAACTGGTAATCAGTTGTCTCATTAAATAATCGAGTCACCTCGTAGCTTCCCATTCTTACTTTATATTTTCGCAGATTAGTACAACGCGCACATGTTACCGACAAACAATATGAAACAACACAAAAACCAAGCGAGAACTATACCTGAAAATTCAACACTATCACCACCCACGTCACACGTAAACTTTTCGCATCTCGACAACACTTTGTTTATCGCTAGTCAAAGAAGAAAGTATCATGATTCTTCAGTAACAAAAATTGTTTCTCGCATTGCCCCAACTCTGAAGAAATAGCGTCTCATTGTTTCACCGCAGAGAGAGATAACATGGATGCTTATGGAAATGTGAAAAAAATCCGAGTAAAACAATATCCAGCGGAGGAACTCCACAAGACAATCCTTTCACATGCTAATTACACCGTTTTAATATATTTTTGTCTGTAAATTATCGTCAAACATTTTCCGAAAAAGACTCCTACTTTCCAACTTCCTCTATACTTCGACTCCGAGCTTTCTTTTGAAATGTTGCAACTTTACAAAATAAAACTTGAAAATTACAAAGGTTTGAAAGGGAGGAACGGATTAGGGGGTACTATTTTGGTTTTCAAAGGGAGAGTTTTCCTATTTCCTCCCGTGTCCTCAGATTTTCCCCATGTTCGACGCTGAGGCGCTTACCTTCATCACCACGAGATAGTGGAGTGTGTGACATGAGGCAAGGCTGAAACGCAACTGTGCACTGCACATCATTGCACCACAGTCCCATAGAACTTTGAGTTCGAAGCTGAACAAAGTGTGATGCGAAAAGCATGGCACAGAGGCACACACACACACTCTCGCCACACATAAACATTCTGCACAAACCATAAGCATAACTCTCCTTTCCGTCTCCCAAAACTCCCAAGCACAACGCTTAATATAAGTCAGTATAAAAACAGCCAGTCTTGTCTATCTCGACGGCAGAAGTACAATGCGAAATCACGCGAAGAAGTCAGTGAATTCTATTTTCTCTCAGATGCGAGTATACCCCGTTGTCTCATCGTAAAAAATATATAATAAAATTAAATGTTTCGGTTTCCTCTGTCCAATTCTATTGTGATGGAAATGTAATGGGATGCATGCGTTGTCGTCGTCATTCTATATGTACTGCAAGAGACTGCGACAAAAAATACCCAATTCGATTGGACCATCCCCCTTGTCTAACAATAATCTGCATTCACTTCCACTACATATTATTATTGTACTTTGTGAATGTACGATATTGTGCGATTTTAGTACTGACAAAATACACAAAACGAAAATGTGTGTAATGTGAGAACGTAAAAAACTAATAATATGCTCTCTGCGTCCAGGAACAAGACTGATTTGTAAAACAATGAATGTTTGCGGCTACATAGTTCAACAGACTAGAATGCATAATCGCTCCACAGATGTACAACTGCATCAAGTCTACGGCGTGTGGCAATTAGCACGGACGAAACCCTTTGTGGTCACCCATTGTAGAGAGAAAGTGCCAATTGTATGTGAACTAAATGAAATCCCTCGCATTTTTGTCAAGTATTGTGGCATTCGGCTTGAAGGTGACTTGATGGATCTACCCCTGTTTCTCTCTCTCTCTCTCTATGTGCTTGATAAAAATGATGTGCTCTATGTGCTTGAAGTTTCAATTAACTCACTAATAAACTCTTTTCTGCACAATCAAAATCAGAGTACAATTGGATATTTTGTAAATGAGCTGCACTGCTTAATGTAGTTAGACACCCTGGAAGAGAAATGACCCTTGCCGGAAAATTTGCAAAGAGGAAAAGCAAAATTACAGGAAAATTGTCTCTGCAAGTGGCAAACGGGCATTAGCCACTCACTCCCTTTCATGTGTTTGTGACTGTGTAATCTGCTTCCAGCAAAGATACACAAAGGCAGATGGATGAATGCAAATGTGCTGTCAGCAGGAGTCGTTCGTGCCACCCATGTCATACCCTTGTGTGACCTACATTCTTCTTCTCGGAGCAGTAGTAATCATGATGACTCTAAGTTAAGGTTACACTGTCCTACAACCATGAACGTGAATCAACACAAGAAAAGAGAGAGAGAGAGAGCGTGCAAAAAATCTGTTTTCTTCCTTGTTTCTTATGTAGAAATCGCACATCAATCAGTCTTGTTTGTCCTCATGACTCTCTCTCCAATTTTCCAAGATGAATGCATATGTCTATATGTATTCAAACCCGTACAAAACAGGAAAAAGGAGCAAAGGACAAAACAGTGAATAACATTATCATATTTATTTTCTCGTTACCGGAAAGGACAATAACGCAGCCAAAATGTGTGAGGAAAACGTGAAATAAAACTTGTAGTAAATCTGATTCCAATAATAGTGGTGTCGCTACGGCCGTTAATAACGCCGGTGCTCGTCGTGACCCTTTTCTTTGCTCAAAATGATTTCCAATTCCCTCTTGTAAATCCCTGCGAAAGAAATCAGCATACAGAACTGAGAGCGAGAACTACTAGTGCATCAAACGCCATGATATCGCGCTCACGTTTCTCGTCGGGCCAAATTCTCTCTAAAATCTAATTTCAGTATGGAAATGAGTCGATCTCCTCAACCTCTTCACAACGTGTTCCAAATGATGAGCTGTAGTTTGTGATGAAGTGTGTGGTGCAGTGGTGTGCACACACAGTGACCTGCGAGGAATTATTGATGCATTTAAGATGGAATTACAAACGATATCCGTGTTCAGCATGTCTTATTACATTCTCTCTTTCTCTCCGTTGTGTAAACAATCTTTTTAGAAACTCGTCGGCTTATACTCCCTCTTTGCACTTCCGCAACCAGATATTTACAAATGAGATGAGTTTACACATATTATCCAGTCTGAGAAATGGTGCATTACGTGTTTTCGCTTTGCAAATTATTTTATCTCGTTGATTGTGCAATAAAGATGCTTCACACTTTCAATCGCTTGCAGCAACCTGCGCCCATCACACAACGGGAGAAACACTGCCTCTTCGAGACGCGTCATTATCAGCACCAGCTTCGCAAATGGCATTGTAATATATTTTCTCACAGCTGCATCTGTCACTTTTGTGTACACCAATTTGAGCACTGTGTCGTCTCCCATGCTTCCTTCGACGCTTTAAAAACGATGTTCGAGTTAGACTCGGTGAGCATTTTTTGAAGTGAAACTCCCCCAGCACCTCCTTTTTACTGTAATGTAGAAATTTGGCGTCTCTCCCTAGCTTGATTTCCATAGACAATCGTTTTAGCTTGAGTACACGCGTAATGTGCAGATGTAGTTTGCAACTTGACACGGAGTCTGTTACTTGAAACAGTTCTCGCTGTTACGCTCTTTATCCACTATTGTTTTTGTTGGGAAAAATTGTCGAGGACGAATTCGTGGCTAATATACACGTACACGTATTTCGATAGATGCGCCATGTGAACTTTTCCGAAAACAAGAATGAGGAGCCAAAGTGGGCAAATATCAGTTACTCTGCATACAAGTGTTCAATCTGGGAAAATGTGTGCTCTTATGGTTATATCTGTAGCATTATTGTATAGTATATTTTATTGAGCGTGTGTGTGTCCATAAGGGAAGACTGGGGAATGTCAAGTGGAATGAATGGAAAGTAACGCAACACGTGTTTTGATCTCGTTAACCGTGACCTGGAGGAGGCACACTGTGGACTCTGCAATCATTTATATTAAAAGTTTTCACCTCTTTGAGGCCACTGAATATAGGGAGGAACTGGCCTTAGAGCACTCAGTTGGTGTTGCATTTCTCAGCTCCGCTCTGTATGGTGAGGTGATACGAGTTGGAAGGAAAGACAGGCTTCCTTTGTAATTGAAATATGATGAGATGCAAACTGATGGCTCTGAGACATGTATTTCAAACCTCTCTTCATTTTTTTGCTTGGAAAAAAGAAACATGGCAGCAGGAGCAGCGAAATGGCTTTCTGTTCACCTTGTCTGCCGGCATGATAATTCCGCTGGAAGTGTCCATAACAACATAACAACACGCAGCAGAGAGAGAGTGAACCTTTTGTGTAGAAATGGCCTTGATCTTGAGAGCTAAATATATAAACGCTTACTTCGCAGTTGAGAGCTCGTGTAATTTTAAACTGGAGCAGAGGAACTATGATCAGTTATAAAAGGGAATTCTTTTGTCACATTAGCTGAGTTCGTTTGATTCTTTCATTTGTTGTATAACTCTGGTATCCGATGGACCCTCAAAAAATGCGAAAATACATCGAAACGCTTCATTTTGAAACAAAATATCTCCCACATTGCTCGCCCACGCTGAGATGCCAACAAAGGCATGTGTTTCTGTAAATGTTTGTATTAATGCCGTACATGGACTGGTGAGAAAAATAATCGTTGTAATTATGCTGTTAAGCATGGTAGTACGTCTTGTCGATAAGAATCTCTTGTTCATTTTTTCCTTTAGTAGTCATTAATGAAACTTTTTTTTTACAAAATCATAATAAAAAAGCAATCTGCAAAAGTTAAAAGGAATAAAGGCAAATTCCAGTTTGAAGTATTGCATCATTGCCAACATGCTGCCAAGTTCTCACCGTAAACTTGTTTCCTCGCTCGTTTTCAAGTACAGAGAGGAGCGTCAGTGGACAAAATCACACGCTTATGGAGGTTACGAAAAAAATAAGAGTTTTTGAGGAAATCGTTAGGCATTCCCCTCCATAACCTTTGCTATCATTATAAAGTCAAGCAGATATGCTTAAACATGGTATGGACGTCAGTTGCAGAATATGGCGAAATACAGTCCCATTTTTCATTTGCATTTGGAAGTGAAACATACAGTAAAAGTTCGACAACGGCTAACCAAAAGATATACCAACCATCATGCACACGGCAAGAATTGACGCAAGTGATCTGTTTCATGATTTCCATGGAGAAAAAGTATCTGTCATGCACTTTTGTAATGCCACTAATGTACACAGCTTCGTATCTCAAAGGAGCCGTAAATCTGCCGTTTGTTTTATTCCAAGCCTTACGGCAAATTCAGCGTCATCGTATCATTCTTACCGGAATCTAAATTACTTTAGGTCACCCACACGAACTGAGACCTTCCAACATTCTCTTCACGTATACCTGGTACAGAAGCCCTCTGGAGGAACTCACCTTCGATGGCATTGAAGTACCTTGTATCCATTTTAATTTTTTTTTATCAAACTTTGTCTATGCTGATGAATTTCTTGTGTTCACATTTAAAAGTGCATGCAGCATCTACAGGGCTACCTGAGAATCAGGTCAGCCATTGCAGTTTTTGCGGTATTGAATATTCCAAGATTTGCCGAAACTGATTGCAGAATGCGAAAGACTACTCAAAAGAATGTTTTGCTCGCCGTCCAAAATAAAATGCAGAAAATTGATAACAAAAATAAGAATACAAAGAGGACATTTTTGACAGACATCATTAACTTTTTTATTTACAAAGATAACATAGATTTTAGTATATTTATAAATAGAAGATTGGAGTAGTTCCGCAGTGAGACGAGCGGAGGGCGAGACGTTTTCGTTTGAGGCGATACAAAGCGAAAATGGAAGATGACGAGAGTTGAGTATGTGATTGCAATATAACGAAGAAATGCACAAGTCGTTGACGAGAGGATGATACAATTTTTATGATTACAGCATGGCAATAATAAATTTTGTGAAGTTCACCACACAAGTGAACCACAACTTGCGATTAATGACACTGAATAAAAACACATTCAGTCCTTCAATACAAATGACATCTTGGATACAAGTAAAAACTGTATGGAGGTAGTTACACATTACAAATGATGATAAAAATGTACAGGAATCATACGTATAATATCATATGTAATTGAACTGCGGCTAAATAAAACACAAAATTAATAAATATTACAAAATGTGATCTTCCGCCCGACAGTTGCTCTAATAGATACATAGGAAATCATCAGATTATACCATACATGTAATACACGTCCCGCAACTAATTTTCGTAGGTTAGAGGCTTCACGCAAACCGCCTGTTGAAGAAGTACGTTAAACTTATTCTATGTCATCACATCACATAAATATACACCAGTATTCAAGTTTAATTATGTATTCGCTCTGTATGCTGAGCGTGTGTATATTACATATTATAAATTATGTATGTATAGCACTTACGTACAGAGTACAGAGCACGATAAATCACCTCAGTAAATTTGTTAGAATTACACACTTTTTTCTTGAGTATAAACCTAAACGAGATCATGTATACGGAGAATACTCGAAGCATTTCTCAACTTTCTTTGCTCGCTCTGTCGACATGTTCAATGGTTAGGCTCTTCATTGGGCAATTTGTATGCGGACAAAATCAGCACTCCATATCTCAGCAGATGCGGTAGAGTTTGCTCATTTTTGTTTCGAAACATCGTTGTCATCCAGTGTAACATGTGTTTGGTGTAAGTCTTTCAGCATCAAATATGAAATAGATTTTTTTTGCCCGGATTTTTGAGGTTGGACGAGAAACTCCTGGTTAATGTGTGTATATCTAACATGATTTTCAATGTTAGTGACATACAAAGTAATACGTACGATATTTTCATAGTTCGCATCCAATGCAAATTTCGAATCGTGTATTGAATTTTTGTCGATCATTTTTAAGAGAGAGAGAGAGGAAGACTTCATGCATTTTGAGGGCATCTGCTTAAATTCCCGTTTCTCCTTGGGTTTTCCAATATGCCGGGCACATTTTAAATGTAGACGTAAAAAACTAGAAAAATACTTCTCCACATTTCTTTTGGAAACAAGCTTCGCTGCATTTGTAGTATCTGGTTGGAATTTCGACTGAAATGAAACGTGGAGCGGTAAAGCACAGGTTGACTAGGTACAGATTTGTGTGTAATACTCCGATAATGTTTTTTTTAGAATCGAGTTATTTTCAGGTGAACCATTCACGGGAGCAGGAATAGAGGCTTCTCAAATGAAAGTAATCGTTGTGTAGGAAACGCGTGTGAATGTACAAATTGACATCATCACTAGCCACACACCGACAAAACGGTTGGAGCGAAACGGATTGCACGTGCGAAGCATGTGTTGCAAGTGAGAAAAAATGTATACAATGGCATCAACTGTCTAGTCTGTATGTAGAATAGAAATGACCACGCAAGAGCAACTTGACCTTCTCCATCATCTTTCTTGACAATATTCAACGCACACATGAAAAACCATGGTATTACAATGTGCATAAAAATAAGACGTGGTTAATCGGTAGGGTAACAATTTAGTGAACACCAGCAAGAAAATGTGTAAATAAACCCATTATTGGGGGAATCGGGTTTGTTTGGATTAGATTGGATAGTTTCATCGATTTCTCAGGACTGAATTTTGGATAATTTGGACGGATGACTCAAACTGCCCTGGCTGTACTTCACTGCTAAAAATGTACATTCCGTGCCTTGTAAAACGGAAAAGGTTGGAAATATGATCCTACCCAAAGGACACGGAATTATCTACACGTCAAATTCACAGTTCCTTAAAGATGAAACAATTGTTTCAGAATTTAGTACAACTAAACTTCGAACTCTAAAAAATGTCAAGTTATGCCCTACTTAACAACCACTCTTTATACACAACATCCGTGTCGCACCAAGAAATCCTAGGTACATGATTATCACGCTGCCCACAGCATGCATAAGTTGAGAACATTTTAAATAATGTTGTTATGACGACAATAGTGCTGTAGATTTCCAATAATTTTGCTTAACACTCCAAACGATTTGACCTTGCATGCACACAAACAGGTATGGACTCAACCTTGAGAGGATTGTGAAATCTTTCCAGAATTCTTGTCAAAATATGCATTTCTTTGTGTACACTTCGTGTCAATGGAAGGAGGAGGGCGATGATGACGAGAGGACAGAGAGTGAGAAAATCATTTTGTGTTCTGACGCTTGTTTTCTCTACGCAAATCCTGTGTCTATAAATACAATTTCCTTGTTGATACAGAGAAACAGTTGTGAAAGCGGTAGAGAGTTGGAAAAATTCTCTGTTCCGCAGCATATCAAACAGTATTTTTTTGGACGACATTGAAAAGCGCTTGTCACATATATATTTGATTTTTTTGTTATTTTTTCTTGTTGAATATATACAAACTACGACAAGAGCGACGTGTCCACACACCCCTTCGAATACAAGAATAACATTTAGCAACAAAAATACAGGATGTAGAAACAGTTTTTTTCAGCATTTTTACCTTGCACCACCACGGATACATTTAGCCTTCATCTTGTGTACAAACATATTTTTTCTCTCTCTTACAAACAAACATTTAATGCGCTCACTGGATTACTTTGTTACACATCTCTCAAGACACTCTGAAAGCGTTCACGCTCCTTATCACTTGTAAACAGGCAAATTTAAATAGTACACACACCGCATCACTGCAACGGACATTTAAAATGTTTCAATTACCGTTTGCACATGCACTCTCCAAGTTTCGGCATACATAGAAATAGACAAGATTTCAAAGCGAAAACAACTATATTAATTCATATACATAGTAGCAGTCTTAGTGGAATCATTACAGAGTCACTCCAATCACTCCTGTTGATTCCAATCTTGTGTTTCCCCAACGCCCTACTGCGAGTGCTCAATTGGAGGGGATGACTTTGACGGATGACCAGTCAACTTTTCCGCGAGATCAGCCTCATGCCCACAAAGACAAATTCCCGAGTCGACAGTGAGTCGCCGAGTGTCCATGACGTGATTAATGTCGCAGTTACTGTCGACCATGATCTCCTTCGGAGCTTCCTCCTTGAAACGTTGCAGGTCATCACAGCCGCCTGAAGCAGTCACCAAATGGTCTCCAACCAGCTTCCCTCCTTTGTCACTCACGTCATTACAAAGGACGCCCATTTCTGGAGGTTGAAGGGCAGAGGAGCTGACGCTTCGCCTTTTATCTGCCGCACGGTCCGTTGACGGTGGAGCCTCACTCAAGACACCACAGCTCGGGGCTCCAACATGAATCCCAGGTAGGGGATTGCCAAGCGGTGAGTTGTTGAGAGATGCTCGTTTTGTTGACTCATAACTGGAGTGCGAACGCTCACCACAGCCGCTCCTCATTATTTCCGAAGAGCCTGACGGGTGAGTGACTGTGACGTGGATTTTCCCTCCATTCGTTTGCTTCACGACGGAGTCTTGGTAGCTGCTCCGCTTATGATACTCTGAGCCAGATGAGGGGTACTCGTAGTCCTCGTCAACCGGATTCATTTCTTCGTCGACGTAGCTCGACTCTTGATTCTCGAGAACGAGGCTTGTTCCGCCGCCAGATTTACGGGTGGGTTTGATGCCGTCGTAACCTATTCAAAACAAATTGCAAAGAAAAAGTTCAAGGAAATGATAGAGAAACTTCTTCTATTCCTCTTCTCCATGAAACCACTTGAGAGTGAAACTCCCCCAGCATTATTTACAAACTCTTGTTAGTCAGCTTTCTCAGCTTTAAAGATTGTTATATATAGAACTGCGTAACACAAAGAAGTGAGCATCTATTATCCGATAATGATAGGCTTCCACGAGAAAAAGTATGTGTAATAGTGTGATGCCAAAATACCTGTATACGTCGTTGTCGTTTGGTACACATCATGAAAGGACGGAGAGTCCCCATCGCTCTTCGACGCGAATCTCTTTTTGAGTAGCCATTCCGCCGACACAGAGGACGACTCGGCGGTCCGTTTCCTGTGGTAGACGTGCCGATGAGGACTGCCGTAGCCGTAATGTCCTCTGCTCCGGAATTCTCGTCCCCTCCCTGCCCCTTCGTCGTCTGAGTGGAGGCAGCAGAGTGGGAGTAGTGAGGAGTCAGGAAGGGAATGGGATTTCTTTGTGGAGTTCACTCCACGATTCCCTCGCCCTTGAGGGTATGTGTAAGTGCGTAGCCGATCTGACGAGAGTTCATCATCCTCTCCGAGACCTGCTTCATCTGACAGAAAAAAAACGATTTTTACAACAGGGTTGGTGCACGCACACCAACAAAGTTTTTTTCATGCAAGAATAACAAACAAGGTTGAGAGAGCAGCACACACTCCCCAAACACTATCTCATACGCACTGCTCTTCCCATTAAAAGGGAAGCGTGTGATATCGTTTGTATGACCACGTGTTTACCTGGAGAATATGGAATTGCACCTGGAGGAACTTTCCGATGAGGTCCTCCCACGTTAACATTATTTCGCCCGTAAGTGGCCATCATTTTGTGTCTCGTTGTCGTGCTGTGACTATCCGCAGCACGGAGGCGAGCTTGAGCTCCAGCCGACTGGGAAACCCCCAAAGGTCCCATTCCAGGAGCTCCAGGCCCAATGACGACGACCTCACTACAGCAGAAGCAGAGGCAGCACGAGCCGGGTCGACACAACTTGTCACGGAATGCTCGGCGAAACCGTTTCGACATCACGCTGTACAGGATCGGATTTATCGTCGAGTTGAGAAAGTAGAAAACTCCTGTGCCCCACACAACAGCAAAGCAAACAAAAGAGAAAAGTCAATTTCACTTTCACTCTCTCTCCAAAACGAGCAGCTCACGGCAGCCAATCTCACGCCCCAATATGTATGATATGATTCTCCCTACCTATTCAATATTTTCGAGGGTTGGTGAGAATTTTAATTTTGCATCTTATGTCAATAGTGATACGTATTATTATACGGTACAAATGCAGAGTTATGGATGGTGTGACATGTTTACACACTCTCTCTGTACACCTCACTTTTGGTTTTGAAGTATGCTTTGTGCATACCTGCAAGGTAGAATAGAGCCTGGTTAATGTCCCTTAGCGTTGCTGTCCATTCGCCGTACTGTGTCACCCAAACAAAGAGGAGTCGTTGTGCCTGATATGGGGCCCAGCAAACAAAGAACGCAATCACGACTGCGACTGAAATATAGAAGGAAAAAAATCAATACATGAACGACATGTTTGCCTCCACTTTCACTCTTAATAATGATCGCTTTCACTCAATAGAAGAACGTTTTTTTTTACAAAAGAGAGAAACGCTATGACAAGGTAGAGAAATGCAGGATTTTGTGAGTAAAAACAGAAGAAGCTTTGAGAATCAGTACCAAGCATTCGAATCACTGCTCGTCGACTCTGAATGTGAGCCCTTTCCACCTGACACCGCTTCCCAGAGCTGCCAACAGACGGTGGGGTCGGCATCCCGGCGTTGTTTGCGCTTGGCAAGATCCCATTTCCGGTGTGCACCTGGTTGTTCGGATACGCGACGGATGCCGTGCTGGCCAATGTTTGGGGAGTGGTGTGAGGCGCAACACCGGCGAAGGGATCTGTTCCTCGAGCTCCTGTGGAGGACGAGGGCAATTCGCAAGTACAAAATCAGAATGAGGGTCATTGGCGCCACGAAGAAGACGCAGGAGGAGACAACCATGAGGAGTTGACTCGACTTGTCGGGCTTGTCAAACGGGATGCCACACCATGCGGATTCATTCATTGTTCGATTCCACTGATCTTGGACGTAGTTCACCTGAAAAATTGCAATGAGATTTTTGTTACTGTTTCGAAAATCGAATGTTTTTACATACTCTGCAATAACACAATACTTGCTCATTCGCGGTTGACAATTTTTCTTGATCTTTGCAGTAATCCCAGTATTTTTAAGTCGCGTGTCACATATGCTATGCGTCACATCGCGTGCGAATCGCTCACACTGTATCAATCCGTTCTCCGTGTGCCACCCGATTTTCCGGTAAAAGATTCACTTGTGAGGACAAATTGGAACGTAATTTTTCCCCAAAAATTTTCCATTCGTTTTTATAAATCGATAAACTGATCGTCCTGATGTGCCCTGTCCAATGACCTTACATTTATTTTTTTAGCATGTTGCTTGAAGCTGGTCGCTTATTCACTTCAACTTTTGTCGAAGCACGCTAAGCCCTAGCGTTATAATATTTCCTATCTCTATCGCTTCCTAAGTATTTTTAGAGTTTTCAACTAAACTGCACCAGAGGTAAAGAAAGCCGACGACCTTTCTTAATACAGAAAAAGTTCATACATACTCATCGTCGCTGCTTATGCATCATGCATGCTTTCTGTATCTTCGACCGTGCAAATTGTTCATTCAAGCATGTCTAAGTTATGAGCTTGGATACAGGGAAATATTCATGGGACCCCGTTTCGTACTCAATTTATATTCCATTTTACATGGACATCGGCTTTATCGTGTGGAGAAGTGTGTGTTCGGAGTCAACTCTTTTTTGGATATCATTTCATCACGATTCTCATAAAATGTTGACCGGGGAGCTAACAGCAGAAAAGAAAACTTTTTCTTTCATTTTCTTTGAGCGTTTGAGAGGCGAACTCTGTGTCTGTTTGCGTGTTGAAATGAAGTTACGAGTGTGCTCCTCCGCGCGTCAGGACCTTGAGCACTTTCCCCATCACGGCAACTCATTTAATGGTGCAGAAAAACGGGATAAATGAGCCGAACTCTGTTGAATAAATTTCTTCCACTTTCACAACTCCCTCACTGGTTGTACATAACTTTCTCTGCTGCTTCACAAAGTCATTGTGATGCAGGCAGTATGGCGAAATTATGGCTTCCAGCGAGGTGCACAAGGAGTGTGCCTTTCAAAGCAGAGTTGGGCTGCAATTTCAGTTTTATTAGAGGAAAATATGTTGGCGATATAATCGTAGCAAAATAAGAAAGCCCTTAGTTATAATATGTCGCACCGGGCGGTGTCAGTCAAAAGACTGCGGTCACACGTTATGAGCTAAAATATTAGGTTGCCCGCATTTAATAAGAAAACTGCAAAAGGAATGAGATTCTGATATGATAGCACAAAGATTTCAAGAATTCATAAAGTTAAAACTTCATGTAACAATTAAGCTCGATCCGGGGGGTGGATCTTCGAATTATTTCAACATTGTATTTACACCCTTTAACGACTCAACTTTTGGTACAAGTGCCTCAATAATTTTGAATGCGACTATTTTGTCTGTAAGAGATGGTGAACCAAGACTGACAAAAGAAAGAATATATACTCGTCACGAGACATGCGCCTTCCTGAAACTTCATGTTTCATTCCCCTTTGTGATTGGTGATTACACTCACATTAAAAACTGCAGTGAGTACACCGCGGAGCCGTGTGTCTCATGTCAGTTTCCGGCAACGTGTGAAATGTAGCAAAAACAAAAATGCAGAGTGACAGTGGGATGCTCATTTCAGTCATTCTCACACGTAAGTCGCCTGTCATTGCAGAGTGTCAAGGCTGGCGTTTCAAGTCCCGTGCATACACTGAGATCTGCGCATTGTGCCATGTCACGGTTTTTATTAAAGCGAACCCTCTCCTGTAATAGTAATTGTCATGAATTATCTCTGCTTCTACGACACACCACACCAATTCCTCGTAATTTCCTAAAGAAAATTATCGTTGTTCTTGGAAACACCGTCAATCCACGAAACAGACACGTCTATCTTAAATTTTGCTTTTACGCAAAAGAAATGTACATCTGCACTTGTTGACTCACTTGAAGTGACAATGAATTGTTGTGATGGTTCCAACTCACAAAAACATACAATCCTTACATGCATGTATGTGTTTTTTTTGCACGAGGAAACACAACGACTCCCCTTCAACATCAAACTGACAACATCCGAATTTATTTCGCCAGCAGTGCGCTTTTGGCCATCTCAAAAACAAAAATAATGTTTTGCCTTTCAGCTCGCTAGGACAAAGGAGGGGGAAAACGAAAGTTTTTAAAAACAGTTTAATTGGGTTAAGCTTAGAAAGACGAGAAGAATTATGAAACTGCATTGCCAATTGCAGCGTAAGCTCAGAAGAACAGCGGACGCGCAGATTGTGGGGAAAGCAATCTTATGGAAGAAACTTTGCAGATGTATCTCATTAAACGAGAAAAGAAACAGGGGCTAAATTGCATTGCACAATATGTGCCTCTTCTAGTTCAGTCTTGAAATATCTCTCTACTTGGAAACTCCCTACCAATCTATAGTCTATATAGGGCATACAATTAAATATATTATATAATATTGCTGATACGCATTTCATTTTGGCGAGCCTACGAAAAAGAAATCTTTTGTGCACCGCAACCCATAACTCTTTTTGGCAACTAGCGAAATTGCGATACTTTCCCAGGAATTGTAATATTGCTCTTTCTCTCTCTCCCTGGTATTATTATTGATAAGTGTAAGTACGTAGTAGTATGGAAGAACTCTCATTAGTCCTCTCTCTCTTGCTTGCTGCTAATACCATTACTCTCAAAATGACGTTCGTTCCACACATTCTCAACAAACTGGTGCGAATTCAACAGTCTGCATGTGCGTACAGCAGCAGTAAAAAAGTCAAATGTAACATTGCACGTCACATATCACGCAGCTTAAGACCTTTTGTATCAGCTTTTCGTTTTTGTTGCGTACTTTGCGAGATGACTTTAGACCATTCTCTCCATGTTCTTCCAGTGTTTCTTTTCCTGCTTGTAGTCTGCCTTTTGATCTTGATTTTTTTTTCTCTCAAGATGATATAGGTAATCTACTTCTGCAAACTGTGACGCGATGTTGACATAATGCCACCACCACCACACTGACAATCCAAACTAGAGTAAGAATGTCGTGAAACTCTTTTCATTCAGAAAGGGAAAGCGAATTTATAGATAGAACGCACACATATAAGACAAGTCTACACTCTGAATGAATGGCTTCAATTTTTGGACGCAAGTGAAAAAACGAGGATTTGAGTCTCGTCGACAAGAGAGCAAAGCACTATGCCAGCTGCTGAGCAGTCATGATGTCAGGAATGACACAAGTGAAAACTACACAATGCACACATAAAAATACACAGACACTCTGACTCCTTTCTCTGTATCTTCTGGTATGAGCACACGATTCGAATGAGCACAATAATGGAATAAATATACTAGAAGAAAAAAGGAGAAAAAGAGAAACTTCTTGCCTGTGTGTAAGCTCCCCAGGGTAAAGCTGAGACGATGGAGATGACCCAAATGAGTGAGATTACACGTGTCGCCCGACTAAACTTGGACTTGGTCTGTGTTCTATAAAAACATACGAGAAAATGAATTGCAATCATGGAGAGAGAATCACTTATTATTACATGTATTCTTGAAGCACATCAACTCTTTTATATAAGCCATTAATATGTACAGCAAGATTGTCTGCAAAAACTATGAAAAGACATACGCACGAAAGAAAAAAACAAAGACTTCTTTGCGTAGAGTCACATAAATTTTAGAAGACGGAAAGAAAAGCACATTTGATGACTCTGAAACTGAAAGGGGCTTACCGCATCGGATGACAGATAGCGATGTAGCGCTCCGTCGTGAATGCGACGATTGTGAGAATGGAGGCGTATGTAGTGCACTCTGTCAGGATTGCGCGAAGATCACACGCGATCTCACCGAAAATCCAGGGATATTGGTGCCACATCACGAAGAGCTCCACTGGCATCGCTGCAAACAAGAAAAAAGAACGGTTTTAAGATGATGATGAGAGATGATATGGGTTTGAAATTGAATCCGCTCCTTGTTGGCGGAAGTGCAATGTCAAATGTACAACTTGATCAGATTTTCACATGTGCGTAATGTAGTCATCAATTTCATTGTTTCTAGACACGGGCTTTCGTGTAGATTCGTGAAATCCTAGAGAAAGGCTCGTATCTCACGAATATTCCCATCCAGACACCCACATCTCTTATCGTGATGACATGATAATCCTCACTCACTCTGAATATGATGCATTGTGAACTGCCAAAGAAGGTGGATCACCTGCACAACTCAACTTTTCGGCATAAAAAATTCCAACCAGCCCGTAGAAAAAGTTTCGCTATCTTTCACAGAAAAGTAGGACGCTCTCTCACGACAACTTGTGTTGTCTACAGAAAGGCGATAAGTGGCAACGCACATTTGACGATATATAACACTCCGCGTAGTCCTACCACAGGAGCGTATTTTTGAGTGCTAATCTACATGAAAAGCATGCCATATATTTTATATATGGAGCATAGAAAATTCAGCGGACCAAGGAACGAACAACTGTTTCCGATTCCAGAGTACATTACTACCGTAACATAAGACAGAGTTCAATTTTTCTTTTGAAAAGGGTTAGCCGTTCGGTCGACCTGGGGGTGCGCACACATATGCAATTATATATTGAGGTGAGGCCCCAAAGTACGTCAGCAATATGGAAAGCAGACGGGGCAAAGTGTGTTCTCCTTCTCTCAGTCTTGAACTGACGAGATGAGTGAAGGAAAGCTTGAGAATTTTCTATTTAAACAAACATACTATGGATTCCGTGAGGAAATGTATGTAAATGTAATTTCTTTTCGGACATTTCGCTAACGTGATAAGGATCAGTAAATTGAAGGGAGTATAATAAGTGTGTATGATCTATAGAGCAATTGAAAAACCATTCAACCCTAATGGCACAGGCTATACATTGATGGAAATGAAAAAGTTTGTGAAAATTTTCCGCAGTCGATGCTCATGGGCAAAATATGTAAACTTTCAAACGGGGAGTGAGTTAGCAGCTGTGTTGTATGTGAACACATGTGAGCTTTGCTCTCCGAGATGGTGGCTCGTAGTACCGTTTGGTGAGCGGCAGATTAGTAAGAATTAAGTGATACTTTCCCTCATAACTGTAGATTTAGGGGTCTGAGTCAAAGAAAAGTTTTCCACTTACATGTGCCCACCTGAACATTTCGTCCGACCATCAGCTCAAGCGAATGTGAAAGTAAGAGAGAAATGACCTTCATCCTTCATTTAGATGAGTATACATCAAAAGTTTCACTTTCCCTAAGTTAAAGAGGGAAAGTTTACTTAAGCTCTTTCATCTTCGGAGTCTTTTCGTTTTCTCCGGTGTAGGACTCTCACCAAGAGCATTTGACACGAAACGAAAAAAAAATCAGAGCGTCCCATGAAAAGTGAGTTTTTCTTCGAGCTACACAATATCGCCAATTTATGCACCGCATTTTTTCCTAATTTTTTAATTAGCTTCCAGCTAATCATTAAAGTTTGGTTGTAATTTTAGATAAAAAAACTGCGTATTTAGTAGATTCCTTGTTTAAATCTTGCATATCACGTATATTCTACAAAACCACGTTATTACACTGTATTTTATACAAATTTTAGTTTTCGTTTTCCATTTGAAACTTTCTCCAGAGTAAATATTGAGATGACGACGATAAGAATATATAATTAAACTAAAGTTTATTAAACGGATATTACACTGCTCCTGTTTACATAACCTAGACTTGTATTACTTTTTTCTTAGTTTTTTCTTCTTTCAGAGAGGAATGATTTAAGCAAAGCAGCCTTTGTTCTGTCTTTTCGCTTTTTTGTTTTAAGGCATTGCTTTTTTTTAAAGAAAAAGAAAGACAATAGTGTCTACTTTATCTTCACGTTATTCAATCATTATGATGCTGCTGTGAAAATAAGAAAATACAGGCTGCAATGGAGGCATCTTAAGACGCTCTCTCATCAGGCACATCTTACGTCAAGACTCTTGAAAAACAAGACGACGCCCTTTGCATCTCTCGCATCAGCATCGGCTTAATTTGTTTAGTTGTAGTCAGTGCATACACAACCACTTTAAAATGCCATTAGTGATCCTCTTCACTCTCGACTTTCACACGCGCTGCTGGCTATGCGCACACTAATAAATTTATGGAGGAGAATATCTAGAAAAAAAGTTGTATGCATGTATCCGCTCTGCGTTCTTCTCACAACGGAAGCGGTGGATTAAGCGAAAAGAGGAAATTATGATGTTAATCCTCAGAAAAAAAATTCTTGAGACGTCATACCGCTCTGCTGTTTTCATTAATTGTGATAGGAGCAAACAAACGAACTTTTAAGGCGACGTGAAAGACGAGACAACTGTAGGATGCGTAATTCAGGGGACGACATACACGGTATAAACACAAAATATGAGACAAAGGAGCTTGTGATATGACGAGCTTAAGAATGTGAAAGAGAAATCTCGCAAAAATAGAATAGTTTAGAGCGGACCTCGATTATTTTCAGGAGCCGTCATAGCTTGCACGGTTCTCCGTGTGAGAGATGAAAAAAAGTTTGAAGAGTCCACTGGGAAAGTATATATTCAGAAAAAGGGTTGATGATGTGCACAGTGCTATATGTTTATAACTGAGAGATAACATATATACTGAGAGTATTTTTCAAGAAGAAACCCCGTTTCATTCAAATGCATCGGATCTTGGCTACTGTTCTGCTGAATATCTCACTCCAACGCACTCCACCTTTCTCAATAAAATGTACTTCCGTGTATAACTGTGTATTATGTACACCTGTGTACACTTTCCCGAACAAAATTCATACTTTTCCTTCTTCTGTTTCAAAGCAAACACGAAAAGAAGTGTAAAACTTTCTGCGAAAAAGACTCGTCTGTAGATTGGAGAATGTTTGGAAAATAAGATGAAAATTCAAAGAGAAAAGAGGAGAGGTTGAGGTATGAAATGTCATGGGAGAAAGTCATTCCGAGTTTTCTCCAACTTGTTCGCTTTACGAGTTTCATCAAACACTTCAAGGATTTTTTAATCTGAAGATTGAGAGCAAATAATAATATCGTATTGCGTTGTATATCGTCTCTTTTATTTCAAACTTGCACGCGCATCACAAAGTGTTTGGACACTCAGTTGAACAAGAAATGCACAGAAATTCCCCCAACCTTTTGGAAAAGTACAGGGAAAAAGTGGAGAGTGTTATTATGGGCTCAGAACTCTTTGAAATCTCTGTATTGCCCAGAAGTAGGATTTTCTTTTGATACGATCAAGTTACCATTTTTATCCTCATACTTTCTTCTCTCGCCATCATTTCACTTTCTCAACCAATTGGAATACATAAATGGAACACACAAAACGATGCTTGGATAAACAAGTTATGTTCCATGGCCACATGGTACTTTCATGCACTACAAATGACTTGCAACTGAGCAAGTTCTCAGGCTTTTGTGCGAATTGGTGGGTTCACTGTGTGCCACTCACCTCAATTCTTGAGGGCTCTTAATCGTAACTTATTCATGTAATCTTGAGCAAGTCTTTTGCTCCGAAACAACTACAACAACAAAGCCAAAGGGAATGTCGTTTCTGTCAATGTGGGAGTACAAAGCTCCTCAACTTCTCGTAACGGTCTTGGGTTCAAGTGCAGAACACAATGACATGCATCCAACTATTTTCCCCACACAAATACGTAATCGAATTTCCAGTCTTGCGTGACCAAAAAAATCCTCAGGGGAATGATGTGACATGGCTCATACAATACAAATGATGATGCTCTCCGGATTATATCAGGTTGTTGCGCATTTGTTAGAGGATTGTCACTTGTGCTGGCTCACGTTACGCTTAATTTCCCCACAGTAAGGTCATGTCTGCAGTGTGGCCATGTGTGATCATCTAACAGAAGCTCACTTTGATTCAATTTGCTACTTTGTGTCGCCTGGTTAATTACAAAGTTGAGATGACAAACTTTCAAAATATCCGTCTCACTCGCCCCTTAAAAGTTGCCACAGTGATTTATTCATATGCACTTCAGACGAAACCAGAGAAGCATGCCAAGGCCAGCAAAAAACTTTGTTGCTGGCCTCCGTCACAAATGCATGAAAAGACCCGAAATGTCATGATCAAATTTATTTACACAAAGTGTACACGCAGCTTCATTAGTTGTTCTGCCAGGCGATTTTCCTTCCGCAATTTATGAGAAAGACTTTGAACATGGTAGTTCACTTTGCCAAATTAAAAAACAACAAAAACTTTCCTCATTCATGGAAAAACTGGTTTAACTTTGAATTCGGAAGTGCTGCTTACAAAAACAGTGTCATTTGATAAGAGTGTAGTGATACAATGGCATTATGGAGTGGAGTAATTTGAGAAATTTTGAGTGTCAACTTAAGCGCATTGAGCAATCTGTTTTTCCAACTAATTAAATGTCACCTTGAAATTTAATTTTATCTGCTTCCTGGAAAACTTCAAGACTACGTCGTAGTTGGATATAATGAGCAGATTGATTGTAAGTCGCTTTTTTGACGTCGCTGACTGGATTTCACTAAAATTATTTTTATCATCTCTTCTGGTTTTTTTGGTTCACTTGTTCATTGTTACAATCACTTCAAATCATCAAATGGAAACTATCGGATTTTACTTGATTTTGTCTACTTGTGACTTTCCTAAGCTTTCCAGACTGATAAACACAGACTTGCCACATCCCGAACCCCACATATAAACCGTCTTGCGTCAATATCTCTACCTAAATAAAGCAATAATAGGTGACACATTCTTCCTTTTGGAGCAACTTCAGATTAGCTTTGAAATTGAAGAATTGGAAGCTCCACATAAGCTCATCAAATTTCAAGGAGACAAATTTCAGTGATGTGTAAACTACGACTTTTATCCTCACAATACAAGATTTACTGCAGAATATAATACACAAACGAATAAAGTCGAGGGTAGGCACTTATTTCTTAAGCAAAAAATAGATAGAGACAGAATTGCTTCAAGCATCACTATCAAGTTTCAGTTCTGAGCTACTGAAATAACCATCATGATCATCTTCATTTCACAAAGGTGACGATGACGAATCGGGCGTACTTTCACAAGGCTTTCTTCTCAAAGACATGACATAATGTATGAGAAGCTTGTTCCTGTGACACCTTTCGTAATCCCTGATGAGTATCCACTGGCTCAAAGTGAGTGTGTGCTTGCCATGCAAAATACGTAGATTAGATGAGATGTCCCATTCTCATTACAAATGAGCTCAACGTCCTCAGCAAAACAGGGTATGTTTTGTGTACAACGAGGAAAGCCATCAGTTTTTACAGAGGTTGTCACTCACTCCATAATATTCAAAGCGAGGAAATGAGATTCCCTCACTCCTCAAATGACTAGCATCAATCTTTTCAGAAGCTGATGGTATGACTTTCATCAGTGACTGGAAAGCAGCTTATGCGACGAGCACCTTTGTCCTTTGCACGAGACAGCCACTCGTGTGCCATAAACAAAGGATATATAATTTGAAAAATAATTTGTTCGCATTTTCCAGTCTAATCTAAATCAAATCTTTACGGCCCACTTGTTGTGGAAATGAAGGTATGTTCTCAATTTTTTATTAAATGAAAGGGTAAAAAATAGGGGTTGTGATAAAATATGAGCAGCTTCCAATTCCAAATGTTTCAACCACAAAGCAAACTGTCAATCAGCCAGCCTTCCGTACGAAGCTTGGTGTTAGGTCAAAAGACATACGGCGTTTGACATACAGACATTTGACAGTGTTTTTTTACATACACTGACAATTTACATACTCACATTTTGACAAACAACATTTTTGCATACTACATCATTATTTCCATATTTCTCATGTATGCAAACTAAAAACTGCCGAACGGGTAGACAAATAAGTCACTAGTGATCCCGAATTAGATCTATGCACTGGAAAAATTTCGACTTTCCCGAGAATCATAAGTCTCTAAGTAAGAGTCGGCGCAAGACACCAGTTAGTGATTAGCGGCGAGGTATCGTTTGGATCATACAAAGATATTTCTGACTGAGACACTAAAAAACTCTAAAATGAGGGCGCTTTTGCTGAGTTTTTGTTAACTAATAATTTAACTAGCTGTCGCGTGCTGTTCATGGATGGTACCTTTAAATTGCTATACGTAACTCAAACTGATCAAGTATTGGAATCGATCACAAAGTAGTGAAAAAAACAAATGGAGGAAGTTTTATAAGGTGTATTTATGAGAAATATGGAAATCTCGATGCCGCAATGAAGTATGCAAAAATGGTGTATGTCAAAATGCGAGTATGTCAATTGTTAGTGTATGTCAAAAAAAAACCCTGTCAAATGTCGGTATGTCAAACGCCGCATGTCTTTTGACCAAACACGCAAAGCTTTGCGCTCCTTTTAAAAGTAGTTTTCTATGCGAGACTTAATGTAATTTCACTCTAATTCAGTTTTCGCCTTTGGAATTCACTAAAAAACAGTTGTCAAGCAATTGCCAAATTCTCTTCCGGAAAACTTGTCGAGGAGTCAACAAAGGATTCGAAAGATGTTGCAGAAGCATTGACAAACATGATTGTATGCTGAATGCATGAAAGACTGTGTTGACACAAAGACGACGAAATAATACACAGTGCTAACAAAGTAACGAGATTAAATTGCGCTTCAGCTCTGTTTAATGAAGTCTGGAAGAATTGTTTGAATGAAATGAACTCATTTCACCTCCCGTTTTAAGCAATTCGCAAACAAGCACATGTCATTCACACCTCAGAAGAAAGGAGCTTTTCCTCTTTGACACTTGATGAGAGCGGTGAAAGCATTCCAGAGTTGGAGGGACTAAAGAGAATGCGAATTCATGCAAGTATGAATGACTCACGGGATACTTATCTTTCTTTCGAGTAGGCCTGTTGTTTGGGCTTTCACCCTTTCACTAAAATTTTCACCATCTGTTACTATCCGAGAGAGGATGAAAATGATGCAAGACACAAGATATGGCGAATTTCGTTCACGAAGAGAGTATACTGCCAAAAAAATCAGATGATGATGGAATACCCTCCATAAAACTTGCAAAAGAGCTGCCAACGCACTCCCACAAAGAACTCACTTTCCTCAGCACTCAAAATCAGGCTTTTTATAGCGTTTACACACAATCACTCTTAATGATACAATCAGACATGATACAAGCCTGGAGAAAAGGTGTACTATGAAATATATATGCCAACGTTTACCAAACGCTGATACGCTCTCAGCGTTTCTCCAGTCCCACACTCTCATCCATACTGCATACGCTTTATTGGTTTGAAATGCCAAGAGCAATTTCGCATAGATAAATGAAAACTGGCGTTATAGAAAGTAACGTTCTTGTGGTGAGTGTAACTGTCACAATATTTTCCCCAAATTGAGCCAACCTCCTCTAAACAAACATCTAGTCAATTTATATGGAGACAACGTTTGTCATGAATAGTGTCACTATAAAACACTTATTAGAGCATAGTAGTCTGAAATGGAGAGTTTAAGGGTTCACAAAGAAAGTCCGTATTCTACATTTTCGCCTGTGGAAATCTTTTGTGCTTTGACTTCTTGCAGTGAGGGATCAGAGAGAAGCGAGTGGAAAAAAGAGAGATTTGGCAAGAATAGAAAACGATTGCCTTTTATATTTTTATTTCACTGTACCTGACATTTAATACTCTGAGTAAGTAGCTCTTTCTTTCTCTCAGAGAGTCACAGCAAAAAAGAGAATAATGTAATGAATGACTTTCACATCGCAAAAAATAGCGACTGTAATCAGTGATCCATTTGACGTGCTCTTTTGAGAGATTTGTGAAGCCACGATCAAAAATCTCCTTTGACCATAAGTCAATCACATACTTTTGCTGAACCGTTCGAATACGTACTATACTTAGTAGTTGCCCTACTTTCTCCAAATTCGTGAGGTTGTTCTTTTAAACTTTACAAAAATTGCAAGGCAATTCAATGCCCACGTAGCCCCAGAGGCAGGCCCTACTATTGTGCACGCAAGCATGTACATAAAGCCATAGGTCACAAATGTAGACTGCCCACAGTCGTTTGCATATATTGGCATGTTTGCACTTCACAAAACTGACAACTGGGGATTAAACGTGAGCAGAAAACGAACATAAGTTCACACACGTGTACGTACACCCTTTTGCGAAAGCGAAGGTTGCGAACATTTAGCATTCAGCTCATGATTGGCCATATATTCAAAAGAGAAATCCACTTGACGACGACAACTTCTCCATATTTTTATGCACAAAGACCTGTCGGTTTCGAAGGGAATAAAAGGCAACCACCATCATTGGCCGTGATGTAGGTACAAAAAATTTGGCATCTTTCGCAACCCTGCGATGATGAAGAGAGACAAGTTCATTGGAACACAGACATTGCACCGCTGCCTGCTTTCTTGTAAAAAAATATAAAGAAGATCTATCGAAGAAACCTATGGAGTGCGAGATGAGACTGATAAAAATGTCGACAATAAAATCTGCACGTTGCGTTGTATGTAAAAAAAGCTCAGCTCGACACACATCATGCGTTTACAATCTTTCCAACTCAGCTTGTTTCTTGGGCTTTGAAGTTGTGACAAAACAGGATTTTACTATTTCTTACACAAAAATAAGATTTATTGTATTTCATGGAGCGCTGCAGTTGGAGATTGCACATCGCTTCGTTTACATTATCATATATCTACGCCATGATTTATAATTTCGTCACAAGATGGTTTTGTCTTTTCATTCCACTTTCACCGAACCATTTCTATTTCGCGAGTAAGAACTCTCTTTTATTGAAGGCACAAGTTGCCAACTTGATACGCTTGTATTCCACGCAATATATGAGCAGTTTTTTTCTTGGTGTGAGGGCAATAGAGTTGAGTAAACAGTTAGCGGGATGTGTATTTCATATCGGATTCTTGGCTCCAGACTCGACATTCCTCTCCACTTTATCGGAATTACTTACTGCGGACAGCCAAGGAGCAAAGTTTGCATGGAGAAAAACATCACACAGGAGAAAGGATAAAACGTTGCGGGACTTGAGACGAATGCAGAAAAAAATTGGTGTATTGGCAACTCACTGTTCCGGCCTTGTAAGACACAATGGGGCTCTTCCCAGTTTGAAGTTGAACACGACAAAGGCAGCTCACTCATTGTGGAAAAATGTGTAACAAAGAGGAGGGAATAGAATCAAGGAATTCGTACTTTCACTCGGAGAAAGTAGCATAGGAAAGAAGGAGAAGGGAGGAAGGAAGATGGTGAAGAGATTCCCATTCACATTAGACCGATGATAAGTGAATCTATAGGAAGTCTTTTCTTTGCAAGTCGAAATATTCAATGAATTTGTTGCACTATTGAAATTTCACGCTGTCTCTCTTTCTCTGGATCGTATCCAATTTCTTTTTACGCTTTCAGCCTTTTCCCCTAAAGTAAACATAACGGTCAGGGTGGATACAGCTCGTTAGAGAAGCCCACACGAGGAAAAACAAGATAAAAAGCAGTAGCGTTGACCTACCAATAACATCTTCGGGATAACACCGCAAAAAGATTTCCAATGGAACCCTTTCCCACCAAGCAAATCCTCTGATGTATGCGCATTCTTTCATTTGAGTGTATCCATTTTTTATGTTTAGCATCATCATGAATTCCGTTAATGTCTCACAAGTTTTTTGAAGGCCTTTTCCCACCTACGTCGTAAGCGTTAATGCCTTAAAGGAAGCGAACAAATCTGGATTTTTTTTCCTTATTGAAGCGATTCCTTGCGGTTTATGCATCATGTACAACCTGATTGATAAACTCTGTTTGGAGTCGTCTTTAAGCGGTTTTATCTATATTATATAGGCTTACATCCGAACTTGAAAGACTGCACCCACAAAGTTTATTCTTTTTGTCTGCATGTCATTCCTAGCTCTGGTTCTGAACTCGACGAGAGGATAAAAAAGCTACAAAAACAACTTTGATGTTCAACCAGAAGCGAAAGACACGCACGAGAAAGCACACGTCATTGTGTACTCATGATGTGAGCTCCATGTTTTATTTATTCGTGTGTGCTCGTTGTATTGAATATTAGAAAAAGACATAAAAAGAACCATTTTGTGGCGACGACGAGTAAACAAGCGTGTGTTTGTTGAGCCTGTAGAAAAAGATGAATTTAGAAAGCGTTTTCACAAAATGCAAAAATATCTTTTCTTTCGCTTATAAGTTTAGGATCACAGTCATCCGTTGCTCAGCTTTATGAATCTACAAAAAATGCACGGAGTCAATCCTTTAAGCGGCCTTGAAGATGAAGTGATAAAAATGATGAGCTTTTCAAATGCGCTTCCATCTTAATACATAATATGTCATCTCAAAGAGGGGAAATGCATACTATTTATTGATGTCGCTCACGACGCCATGGTAATCATTATGCAACCCAGAAATTAATGAGTGGGCAACAAAGTTGATGAATTATGGTGGTGGGCGTGGGATACGGAAGTTGACTACGGTTTTGACGGCATTATGAAAGACTATATAAAATTTGAATCTGTGTCAGTGGTTGAATAAATGTAGAGATGAGTGGCAGCAAGTTATCTTGCTCCATTGATTGACTACCGGAATAATTTGAGGAGATCGAGCATTCGAGTCAGTAGGTGACAACATGTTTTTCATACTTTCCTCTTGCTGGGTTTGTATCGTTTTCCGAGATTTCCATAAAAATGAACTGATGTCTCTTCCTGTGCTCGCAAGTATTTCAAATTAGTTCACCATGTGAAAGTAACCAATTTACGCAACCTCATCATCTCTAGTGTAATAAAATGATTGGCACGTTTATGAAAAATGCAGTTGTAACCTTCACTCAAGCTCATTTCGGTATCCCGATTACTATTCCTGTTTGTTACACGGTTGAGCGAGCCGTGAGTGTCATGGCAATCCAAACGTGTGTCTGTCAACATTACCCTAAAAGGCTGACTGGCATGTGTGCGTATGGCGAAAAGAAAAAAAGATAAATAAACGGCAAAACATTATTAATTGGACGAGAAGATGTGGACAGAGATTTCCTTTCAAACTACATCATCTACCTAAAACACTCGAGTACAAGTCTGCAGCTTATTTTGACTAATGCCACAGTGTGAAGATTTGGGAAAGGCGTGGAAATCCTATCGGAGTAGGAGCGTCTCTTATTTTTGATCGAAGAAACTACTAAGCGTACTAGCTTAGTTGTGTAGGCAAGGCCTTGATATTGATTAACATGGAAGACGTTTTTACTACTTATGTGAGAAACACCACCTGTGAAAGGAAATGAAGATGTTCAAAAGGATACAAAACCTGATACGCCTTTGTCAATAATACATATATTGAAATGAAAGATGCATACATTTGTTCGGCGATTGCGGTAACAAAGTACCGCTCCAACTTCACTCGAATTCGTAATCATTACTACAATATCGTCACGCTCCAGGTGGTGGATATGTGGGTTTGAGCATCGCAAATCGTCGACGCTAAACTTTTTCTACTTTGCTAAACTATTTATCTCCCTCTCTCTCTGAGAAGGTAGGGATTGCACGGTAGGTATTTCAAGAGGCAGAGAAAAACGGAAAAATCTCCAGGAAATGAAAGGTAATTAAAGAGATAAATCCTGGCGTTCTCTTCTCTACCTCTCGTCTTCGTGGGAAAACTCTTAATCTCGCGTAATGTACGCGGGTAGTGTTTCCACTTAAGAATACATAAGCCTTTCAGAGAGAGAGAGAGTTGCCTCGACTTGTATTGCGTAATTTGCTGCAGTGGTTCGGAATGAACTCATCTTGAGGAAGGCAAAGAGGACTTTTCGAGGATTTCACTAGGTACTTACGCAATCATAATAAGCCATCCATACGGTATATACAGCGGTTTCTCCAGAAAAGGTTTCTTGACTGTGGGACTGGAGCAAAAAGAGTTTTAGGTACAGGGGTACTACATGCATACACCACCAGGAGTTCTTAAAATAGCGTAAAAGTGGCGTGGGCGAAAGTAGCGTTTACGAATTCGTACGTTTCGGAAGTATGAATCTCGTTAAACACAAGGTTCGTTGTCATCCTTGGGTATTTACACAACTCATTTTAATTGCCACACTTTACCCACCCGTACGAGCTTCCAACCTGTGCTAAATTGACCGTTCAGTATGCATTATTTAAAAATGGCTATCTAAACGCTGCTCGGAAAACAGCACAAAATTAAACCATGCTCATTACTTTTTTAAGCATAAATTATGCATTGAATTTTTTTGGGGATTTACAGGCAAAAAATTTACATAACCAAAGAGCAACGCAAATATTGTCATCACTACTCATCTCAAATTGCATGAGAGGCTCTCTCTTTCTCTCATTTTTTGAGAGAAAGAGAGACTGACATACTTAAGCTGGTAACAAACAAACACTTGCGAATTTTGATTTCATCTCATACACTTGTGCAATGTTGTTCTAGTTTTTGCTTCACCGATTCGGTTTTGACCTTCAAAACCAAGTTGGAGAGAAACATTTCGCATGTCTTCACAACATTTGAATGACACCAAACATAAAATCCATTGAACTGAACTTGTTGTGACTAAATATTAGTTTAAAATACCAAGAGTAGCAGCAAGATCAAATAAATTTCTGTTTTTCTGTAACATCAAAACCGTAAAGGAATAAACCCAATCGCCTTTTCACAGCAACGAAATCAAAAGACAATGCAAGTTGTTTGTAATAAAAACTGGGAAAAAATCCTTGAAAGGATTGATGTGTTTATTAAGGGATTAAGGGACTACGTGAGAAGCCTCGTTACCACTTCCACACACGCAATGAACACCTTTACTAAACGCGAAAAAAATCTCTTCACGACGACAGCCGTTGAGCTGTGAGAGATCATCAAAGTTTTGTGTGCTAAATACACACGACAACTTCCTCGTGCACAATTAAAAATCCTGCTCACACTTCCAAACCGCGCTAAGTTTGCGGTTTCCGTGGGACTACAGATAGCGAGAAAACTTGGGGAAGCTCACTCTCCGACTATGATACATATAAAATGGTGAAAGCTCCTATAGACAACTTGACGTATGTATCGGGTGTGTTTCCAAACATCCCTTTTTATTTGCCCCCGCTTTTTCTCTCACTTCCTTTCACCGGAAAAGTAATTATAAGGTGTTTTGCCATTGTGAAAACGTCAACGTATTAACTTCCACTCAATCATTATCACACTCATCATCACGTAACTGTATAAGAGCGTCGTATTATTACGAAATCTTCTCCGTCTCTCATCCCCGTTACGCACTACTCCACAACAAGTCGGATGACTCACCGATATCCCTCCGAGAAAGCCACACAAAAGCCAAAACGAATGAACAAAAGTTGACCTACTTTCGTTATTTCGACGAGATTTCCTGTATCAATTAATGTTTTTACGTGAAAGATTCTAATGGAAAAATGATATGCGACCACTTTTCTGCTTTTTCTAACACTTTCTCTTTCATTTCCCCTCACTTTCTGACAGTTGAAGCGTGAAGGTAATGGAAGCACTCATAAACATCCTCAACAACTATTGAGCTGAAAAGTTGTTGATGTGGGGCTGTTGTGATATTGCAATTTGTCTGACACCTGTCATTTTTTCGCAATTATTTCCCGTCAGCAGTTGATTTTGACTAGCTACATCCCTTCACAACAGAACAATTGATGAAGCCCCCTCCAAATGCACGAGTTGGTTTCAATACCTTGACGTAAAATTGACATAAATGAAACGATCCATATATGGATGTGGATATATACAAAAAAGTTAGCTTTGCAAGGCTCAGGAAAGGGTTAGGCTTCGCAGGAAAAGGCTATGGGAAATACTTTGATTTAGTTAACTCAATTCTGGGCCCTATTCGTGGAATAATTGGTGAAAAGTTATGGTGTTGTCTCGAAAACATTCACTACACGTCCACGTGCAATTTCCGTTGTACCTCTTCTGTGTACACCCTGCCACCGGTGAAAGCTCAAGGCAAGTGCTGCACCATCTCCACCTCGTCTAAAGCTCATCACTATCACATCCCGTAACTAGTGAGACGTTCTCAGACTGCAGACATAACGGTTATCCCGAATTACTCCCTGAGGATTAAGATGCACGAGGCAAAAGACGAGAAAAATGGGTGGTGAAGTGCTTTGGAAGAAACTCTTCAGAAAAAGAGGGTCGATAAGCGGGTTCATTATTCCTGAGGATTCATGACTTGCATCAAAATACACAGTCAGTTGTTGACTTGTACACAGCATGTTGCATGCGTTTTCGTTCCTTATAGATGCTTCCTTCATCATTCATAAAGAGTCCTCTAAAAATCAAGGGAAAACAAATATGAGTCTCTAGGATCATTGTTGATAATGTCAGAGTTTTATGCGACATTTACTCATAACTGAAGTAAGGAAGGAAACGGCTTAAGTCTGAAAACTCGTTAGGTAGTTTGACTCTCATAAAAATACTGCTGTAGGTAGTATCAAAGAATTATCCTACGTGAGTAAGCCTGTGTTTTTTGTGTACAGCATACAATTAGATTACGTAAGTCGTAAGCGAGTGAATTATGTAATGCTAAGTTTTTTGTGAGACACCCCACCGGTTTTATATCACCAAAAATAACGTCAGGTTACATTGTTATTATTATTAGTATTATTATTATTTGTATTATGCAATAAATTTAGATAGACTCCAATTAAGCGTGCCGTTTATGGCAAGCAATGAAATTCCTCTGTGAAGCCAAAGCCAGACCAAATTAATGGGAAATAGTACGTCGTTCACGTATGAAATGTGTCTTTATTGCCAAAGAGTCTAGCGACGACAATCAGCTAACAAACAGGCCGTCATTGGTAAAACAGCAATATTAAGAAATGACTCGAGATAATGCGAGTCGCGCTTATTACTCGCCAATTTGCGCTACAACCGATAACCCGCTTGAGGATTCATGATCTGTAGTATTGAGACATTTTCTAGGTCTTCGGCTAACCAACTTGCGAAGTTGTTGGTTACATAATATTTTAGCAGTTTGTAACCAAAATAACCTGCACTTGAGACAAAGAAATTGATATTGTAATGCATTAACACGCACACACTTTTGGCGTATCATGCAACTAAATTCACTCACGAAATAAACATTTCAACGAATCAATTTCTAAATGTATTTTGCTACCGACAAAAGCCTCTTACTTTTTATTCGTCAAATGTTGATAAAATAATATGTCTTGCCATTCCTTATCAAGATTGTGTCAAAAATAGTCGTTCGAAAACTGTCCAGTTGCAATCATGACCACTAGACGTGCGTGGGTGTCAATAGTTTCATTTCCAATCAAGTGACTATCAAATTTCTTCCCAGGTTCCTAGCTGATGTTCATAGTAATAACTTGCCAGTTATAAGCCAAAAATATCTAAGGGAGTAGAGAAAAGGAAAAATTGGTATTATGACGCCTGATTAAGCGAATATGTTATCGTATGTGGTTGTGTTTGAAGACCGGGTTTCGAACCAGTCAACAACAGTCTCCCATCTTTCCCTAGCGTGAAGGCCTACATCAGGATTTTTGATTTGTCACGTTGCATCTGTTTTCGAAATATGTGAGACTCGCACCACCCGGTAATTAATTACTTTTTATTGTAGTATTGTCTTTTAGAGTTATTACGAGAATCTCTTCCGTTGCTGTAACCAATATTACGAGGCGGTAAAATTTTGTGTTCGTGACAGTTACACACAAAACGTTTCATATTATTTCATCGCTTAATTAAATCAGTAACAATCCTACAGCTCCCCACCACAGCTCCGCTCCCCTGTTGGTGGGCTTGGTGAACAGGAGAAATGCTGTCTAGTCTGAGATATCCACTCTCACTGCAAATGGATAATTGAACATTTTGAATTGACACTTACCTACACATGAAGTAGCACGAGATAAAATCGACCAGAAACAATGACACTGGAAATTTGTGCGCTACCTTAACCTGCTTGTTCCATATTGCCTCAACATGAGTGCGCACAGCAAAAAATAATAACCCGTGTTTACGTGTTTCTCGGCGTACTTCCTAGAATTCCAACTGCGGAAATTTTCTTAATGCTTCACTGATTACTCTTTGCATATTAAAAGTGGAGGTCAAAAACAAGAACTTTGTTTGATGAACTTGGTTTTAATTAGAAGCAGACTTTACCCTGATTCGCTGTTTTGAGGGCAGAAGTTCATTTTAATATTGAGCGAGTTGCTGCATGATTTGGCTGGTAAACATCCAATTTGTAATTACATAAAATGTACTTTTGATTCAACCCTGAAACTAGTTGTCCCACAAAAAATACAATTTGAACACAATTTTTACCAATTTTTAGAAGATTTAAAAAATATATAAATTTTAAAAAGTCACTCGCAGGCTTTCAAGTGTCAAAAGCGACGTACTACCAGTGACATTTCCTAGAGGATCATTATTAGTATCGCTGCCGTTGCTCAAATGGTTGAAGGGTCTATCAGTGTAATATTAAGTCACTCAATTCCATTTTTGACAACGTGCACGCCCTGTAAAAATGATGCAAACTTCAGTGAAGCCTTGTCTCCTGTTGTCAGCTTTCCGCTTCTTTCAAATAATTCCATTATGGAGTGAAGTGCTACTACTCAGAAAGTCTAACAGCGTTAGAATAGAGGGATGGCGTCCAAACCGTCGTCTAAAAATTGAAGCCCTACTTTGTCGACTATCTGGTGACTACAGAAAATCAATAAGAGTTCAACCAACATTTTCATATCATTTTTCATTGGGGATTTCTGAATATGTATGAGACATGATGAATTGACAGGTCAAGAAAAATGAATCTCCCTTTCACTCATACTATCAATATTGTTCTTAAAATTAGCTGTATTAAATTAAGTTTGACGATGAAATGTGTGCGTTTAGCTGTGTGTCTTGGAAATTTCCAACCTTTCACACTGACCTTGACTCTGTACACAAAATGTACGGACATTAGCATAAAATTTGAGTATGTCGCAATAACGCGAGATGGAAATTTATTTTTTAAAGATATCCGCCCACAATGTGCTCAAAAAGGGAGACACTTTTGTATCTTCAGGGATATTTAATAGTTTCTGCCCTGCTCCTTGTAAACATGACGCAATACATTATGAGCTTTAACTTTCTCTTCTTTTCCACGATTTTTTCTCTCGGTCTGACTCAAACTTTCGAAAAATTAGAAATAAAAACAAGTTAACGAATTCTATAAACAGACATGATTCCGCTCCAGTATGTTGGCATTTCGTGATGATAAATCCTCGTCACAGATTTGCCAGCTGGGCCCACGCACTGTCTCCAGTGACTCCAATAAGTCGCTGAGCAACATACAACGTAAATTGAGTTGCGAAATAATTTTTTAATCTCACCACTTTGTCATTAAATATGAAACAACTGCATATACTTATATGAGCAGTATCAAAGTACTAAGACGACATGAAAAGCGCACCACATCCGTGTGGCGCCGTGTTCCAGTGAAACTCGAAGAGACTGGAACAACATGTTACAGATTGCTTTCTTTTCAGGTCTCCTGCCGCCTCCTAATCTGATTTTATCCTCGACCTTGAGTCATCGCACACGTGCTCATGTATGAATCGCACAAATAGTACCAACTTTATTGCAATTTATAAGGCTTAACCAGGTAGTCGTCGTAGTCATACTTGCTTTTCAAACTCTACTCTCAATCCACACGATTATGAGTAAATACTAAAACATAGAAGTTTGCTTTTTGAGCGAGCCTCTGTTGTTGGGGCATAACGCAGCAAGGTTGAGTAAAAGTTGATTACAGCACTAACCCTGTAGACTGATTACTTTTTTATCGGGTTCTCTCTTCGAGTAATTTACAGGCTTGTCAAGTATGTTCGACAGAAAATGTAGTTTTCTCATCAAAAACGGTGGTCAGTCACTTTGGCGAATTTTCCTCTGCTCGCCAATTTGGTCCGGTTTTTTAAGTTTGGCGGATGGTCATGTACAATTTGGCGAATGGTAAAAACCATATTGGCGAACCTTTTTTCCTGCAAATTTTACATATCTCTGCACTGCATTTGCATGATGCACCATTGCTTACACATACATACACATATTACATGTCACTTGTCTTTGGCTACTGCGAACGCAGTCATTCAAGAGAGTGACTCTTAAGCGCCAACATGGATCACTCAACCTTCGTTGAGTACCCTTTTTTGAGTGAAGTCGAAAGGGATAGAGGTTGAAATTTCGTTGAGTTCATTGGGGTTAGGCTCCGTGAAAAGTTAGGTCAAGTCCGCAGAAGACTTATGGAGCATTTTAGAATTAATTTAAAATCGTGGGGGTTAGGTTTTGAGAAAGGTTAGATCAAGTCCGCGCAAGAGTTGTGAGCATTTTAGAATTTAACGGTACAAAAAGCCACAAGAAAGATTCAGAGTTTCAACAATTGTATGAATCAGCTTGTAAAATCGGTTCCATTACAACTACAATTAATTACCCACTAGTTTTTCATCAATCAGTTTGAAAATAAATTTTTTGACTTGTAATATTATTCGCCAAGAAGGTACTCTGTGATCGCCAATGTGGCTCATCGTATTTTTTTCTTCGCCATTGTGGACTTCCACTTAAGTACGAATTGGTGAACGAGTGCTCGCCAAATTGGTTATTCGCCAATATGACCTAGATCTCAAAAACAGTTTGCTTTTTTTGAGAAACTCCTTCTCGCATTATCGTATACAAGCGGTTTTCCTCCAAAAAAATTATAAGTTCGACATATCCGCTCGTTTCTAAAAATATGAGCACAAACCTTTCCCGTGATGATGTAGTTGATGAAACTGAATTTTGTCAGATACAAGCTTCCCACTCGTGTGATATTGTTGTGAAGCTCGTCGCTTTTGAAAGCCGCTAATTCCCAATTAATACATGTGTGCTACTGCCAATAAAGTAGCTCATCTCACAAAACGCGACCTTTGCCACAGCAAGAATGCCTCTCAAATACTCCAAGTTTTGGGACTAGTCAATCCAATAGTCTATTATGCAAGGTTGAGGAAGCCCTTGTGTAAAGGAAAGTGGGAGCATTTCCGAGGGCACATAATGCAGTCATTTTGTCAGGAGCGTCCCCAACCAAACAGAAAAGTGATTAGAAAAATCCAAGTGTCTCATTACTCAAGCTGAGCAATTTTGATTTTCCCATAAGAATTTCCATTTCCCATCTCATCCTTTCCCTTTTCGCTGCAGAGAGTATGCCAGAAAAATTCAGGGTGATGAGATCAAATTCCTTTCCACAATCCCAGCAATTCTCTCTGCAGCACATGACGTCAGCGGGGTAGTAGTTAATGACGAAAATCGTGTCTGCATCCTCCATCACAGATCGTTTCCCTGAGTGCATGATTACTAGCATAACCACAAAAGCTGGCCACTCCTTCCGATTTTGCAGCGAAAAGCCCACTACTCAAGAATGTGCACAGGAACAACAACCCTTTCAGAGGACGCCAGAAGCAGCTCTCATTCTCCTGGGTTTTTAGGTGTAATGTTGCCCTTGAGTTTGAGAGAATAATAGAGGCTCGAGACAAAGAGAGGCAGGAGGAGAAAGCTGTCTTGCATGGCTGTATCATGATTGCCACTTCGTTTATGGAAGGCTGCACCAAGCATGTGGGTGCAATCACACAGATTTTCCCATAATGGCCAGTGCATTGTGTGATTAGGCATGTGCTATTACGCCCAGTCGACGACATTGTCATTATTACTCCAAGTGACCCTACTTGTGAAGTGGATACGTAGTCGGAGTAATGATAAATTCGCCAGTTCAATACGCAGGGGCATTGTGCAAATGTCCGCATCGGTATGCATGTATGGAAGTGGTGATTTCCTAAGAAAATGATTGTATCTACACGACCCGTTCTTCCATGGAGAAACATGGAGTAACGAGGAGATGGAAAAGTTTTGGCAGAAAGCTTCTCCCCGTTTTCCTTCATCCACAACCTATTACAATAACTTTTACTTAACAATGTCGCCACCACACTCATGCCAGCGGTGTAGCATAACGTAATATAACACCGGAGCAAATTAAAGCGGTGATTTCTTTGGAGCCAAGCGTCATTCACGCTTATTTTGCAAGAGTACTACACACGAATACACACTCTTCGATAACTTTATCTCATCACCAGCACGTCTCAGACTTTTGGCTTCATTTCTCTCATGGAGTTAATTTGGAAGCAGGAAAATGTTGCGTGTGGTAGTGAAGGCTCAAGAAACGCGAAGTCAGCGAAGAGCAAGAAGTTTTTTGTGGTCATGCTATAATTGCTACATTGAATGCATGCGCGGTCGGTCACACAAGGTTGGCAATCATGATTAGTTATGGAACATGCAGAGAGGATATTTAATACGAGGGTAGACAACAGCAGGTGCAGTGGAGGCATCTCTGCCTTTAGATCCAGGCACAGAGTGAATACGGGCTGCAAACTGAAGTCGTCGAAGGTCTCTTTTGCATTTCTCACAATTATTGAGTTATCAAAGTTTTAAATAGAAGTCGTGTAATGTAAACCATCGCGGATGAACTTTTAATGAATGCGCATCAACCTTGGAGGGTGACACTTGGGAAGAAGGATGTGTACTTTGAGTGACATTATCGGTCAAAAGGTCACATGTCAAAGTCTCATTTTGATGTTAACGACAAACGACAATTTAACAGAGTTCCAAATTCAGCAAAGAAGAGACCATTCACTGTTCGTCTTATTGTCTTCAACTCTCTCCTAATTTTCCATGAAAAACCGAATTCGGAATTTATCTACACAAAATTGCCCATTTTCCAAAGCTCGTGGCATTGTAAGCTGGAAAGAATTAAAAGTATTTTTTTCCTTGCCACAAAAAATAAGCACAACACGGAGCAACAACATTGTTTCACTTTCATTCATCCCAAATGCAAATGTGTAGGCCGAAGAATAAATTAAAGGAAATGAATTATGCTCCGAGAGTCACACAAAAATTCGCGTCTCGCTGTGCAAAGCGGAAGCACATTTTTCTCCCCGTGTGTACACAACTAACGACAACGGAAATTACGACAAAAGCAGGTTGGATCCTTTCACTCGCGAGAAGACTAGCGTCGTCCTCCTACTTAATCATTTTCTCAGTCCTCCAACGGAGACAACTAGGAGAAAAAACGGGGGATGTGACAAAGATGCTCAAAGTGCACAAAAGGCAGAGATGGTGGTGGGCTTTGCTCATTAATCTGCATTTGCATTACGAATTTCAGGGTAAAAATAAAGATGCGGCTCGGTCACAATACTGTCGTTGACTCGTAATGTACTTATTTAGAGAAGTGGGCTAGCGTGCTCACTATATTCATTGAGAAATGAGGTTTCTTTTCTTTGGTTCAACTGCAAACTGTTACACCACCCACGGGACTTCTCCAGTACGCCGCTGGTACGCTAATTGCGGCTAAATTTGATGCGATTACCTACGTATCCTAGCAAACAAACCGTTGGTGAGTAAACCCGGAAAATCGAGAAAATAAAATTTATTGGGAGCGGTGAACTGCTGAGTTTGTTGAAGTATCAAAGTAAACGACCGATTATAATTTTGTTCTTACCGGAAATTACATTTCGCAAATATCCTTCTCAAAAAATTTATGAGAAGCTAATAAAATTCAGTTTCAAGTTCCTCGAATATTTCAAGTATCTACAATTCCTTTCATTTTATACACGTTTACTTAAGACTGTGGATGCAGCTTCGTTTTGAAGATCCGCACTTCGACTGAACTCTGTGGATGTCAAGGAAGGTCAAGCAATCTATCACTTTTGAGGTAACAATATGTGCGGAGCAGTGAGAGAATGCACTCAATTTCTCGCTCCATCTATCCCATTGTCACTTCTTTGTCTAATGATAATGATGGATTCTTCTCATCAAACACAATTTTCTCCCGAGAACAACAAATAGAAGCACACTCGAACGTTGGTTCACCCTATTTCTATTCACGCGTTCTATGTACTTAACGACATCAGAAGTTCTCTCCAAATTCAATGAGAGGGTTTAAGGTTACTGTTGTTGGCAAACAAAAGATTTTTCCACATAAGTAATTGTAAATACTTGACGTAAACCGATTATTGGTAATTTTAGAAAACGCACACAATATTACATGTGGTTTTTATCCCATAACCTTCTATCCTATTGCTAACCTGCGCGAATGTAATCAGATTTCTAAGGTTGTAATAGCGCTGCGAGAAAAAAACCGCGAGGAGAGCATTTCATTAGATTACAATCAACAATTGTGTATATGATGGGAGCGCATCACGTCGACTTCATTCATCATCATCACACAAAGATGAGTTTCCTTGATGAGTTAGTTATGAGAGGAACTACCGCAAGAGAAAGCGGGTTACCGAATCGCGTACGGAGTTGGATTTGCAAAGGTCACCAACGCTGATGAAGATTCCCATCGACTGGTGTGAGGTAACTAGTTTTTCTCTTTGATGCATCCTCATTAAAGGCATAGAGAAGGGAACATGGTTTGCATGTCTCTCTGTTCGATTTGTGCTTGAGAGCACATTGTGGAGCATTCGATTGTTTTTGTCAGAAAATTGAAATTCGTGAGAGCAAAAGAAAGAAAGAAAACGCGGTTACAACGAAAGTTGATTTGCTCTACACAGTAGGCTGTCTCGCATATTATAGCAGTTTTAAATATAAGAGTGGTTTAACAGTGACGACAACTGCGAATTGTTTTCAAATTGTACTTCCCGTCAACATGCTCAAAATGCAGTTCCAGAGGAATGGGGAAGGAAACTTGAAAGTTTATGCCATGCAATTATGTCATTGTTTCAACAAAGGAAGACAATTATGTCTTCATTTCACGCCACTGTGTATACTGTATAAGCACGCATGTTAGTATGGGAACGGATTTCATTTAGGAGAAAAGTTTGCTTTGTTCATCTGCAAAGCGGCTCACATTTTCTTATCCTTTTAGAGTGTATTTGAGAGTGCTTATATGTGCCTTTATTACAGAGTAGGTATAAAAGAGGAGAAGCAGACGGGATATTTGATAATCCAACTGAGAAAAGGGAGTCTGAAACAAAGTTCTGCTCTGAATCAAGTTTATCACAAATGAAATAAGATGATGCTCACAGTCTCCACGGATATACAGACATGCTCTCATACATCCTGCTTATAAACGCGAGATGAAGATTATTGTGCGCATCCAATGCTGAGACGCTCTCTATCTCTTCATCTTTTCTCATTTTTCATGCAAAGATTATTCAAAAAAGAAGAATTATTCGTTGGGTCCTTCAGAGTTTTCAAATGGAACAAAAATCGAAGTTGGAAAAGACGAGAAAAACATGGAGAGAAAGCGACTTCTTTATTGTCTCTATTCAGCCAACTTTCTCCGAGAGAGAACCAATAATGGTTGTCTTGACTACGTAATAAATATAGAGAAAATTTGCTTACGCAACTTACAACCAGCATATGAATACTCAAGGGGCGCGCATATAAAATTCATGCTATGGGTTACTTCTGCTTTCCCTTTCACTCTTCAAACGTTATCATTCTCTCGTGTAGCCACTATGTCTGTAATTCAACGTGTACACACAATCATCTCATAACGACTCCTAAAAATAAATATAAAACCAATCGCCCTCCATCCGTGTCTTTTTCCTCTAGCCCTGAAGTAAATCCTAGAATAAACAATGCTCTTTTCTGCTTTAAAGAAATGAGGGAAGTTGTGGGTTACACAATCTGATGACGACGTTACGACCGTGATCTCCTCCGAGAGATGCAAAAATCAAATGCATAAAAACTACAAAAATTGCGCATATATAGTTACCTACGAACAACCTCGTTTGTAATTTGATCCGTTCTCTGAATTTCAACTCAACCAGTTTTGTAAAACTTTGTAGGTAATAGGTTACTGAGTCAACACACCGCAAATAAGTTGAATCCTCAGCTTTGTCAATAATATTAATTTCATTATTTTAGTATGAGCGAAGGCGAAGTGGTTTTTCATGCTCAAACACTATACAACCAGGATTTGTTGCATAATGCGAATGCAGACTGCAAAAAACTACAGCGCACAAAAATACGCAGGGAGTTGATTTTTGTAGAATGAGGCTGAAGAGAACGCCTCCAGCAAGGTGGTGCACTAGTGTGTTCCGCAATGTGAGCTGTGATCCAGAAAGGAATCTCATAAGGAAAAGTAGATCATGATGAGGATGTGATGACAATAAAGAGAGAAAGAGAAAGATAAGGAAAAGCGGTGAATTGAAATGCTCCGCTCAAAATCAATCCAAATGTTCAATCCTCTTCTCAAGTCTTCTATCAGATTGAAAATGATGATAAAGTTGATATTGCCTTCCTTCACTCACTCTCGCAAGCCCACAAATGGAAAGGAATCAGAAGAAAATTGCTTTCACGCACACACACACAAATGTGTTGGCTGCATGTAAACTACAAAAAAGAAGTCTATTACGGCTTAGTGTCTTCCTTTCTAAGTGTTTTGCGTGTCCCAGTTTTTTCTTATATCATCACAAAAGGGAAGAGCTGAAGACAGAGAAAGTTGTCGAAAGTGAGCTAGAAAGCTGAAAAACATGCACTCTCTCAATTTCTCTTGTGTCAGCGTGCCACGAAGTTAAAAGGTGTTCTATGCACAAGGGTCCTGTATACTCGCAATTTTAAGTCATCACAAATGAGAGAGAGAGAGAGATAGAACGAAGAAAGTAAATTACTCCAGCTTGACTCTTTACAGTAGATTTCAAGCTATTACCCTGAGGCCAATACAATCTTATTCTTTTAAAGGAACTGATGATGAAGCCCGAACTTGCCGCAGTGATAGGATGCACGCACCACTTCACTTTTCCTCAATATCCCTTCCACTCTTCTCTCTCTGCTTTCCTTCAAAACACAATTCAGGTATAAAAGCAAGACGGGAAAGAAAACGAATGGATTCTCTTATGGAGCAAAAAAGAGAAGCTTTTAGGTGTACATATTATTGTTGGAGGCAGACAACGACAAAAATTCACTTTTGCTTTCTCTTTAACAGCAAGACCGGCTGCTTATAAGTACTATTTCTTTACTTTGGTGAAGGAGATGGTGTATGAAAGAAATGACACATTGTGCTTGGAAAAAAAGTGGTAGCACTTCGCTGAGCCAACAAGCCTTTCACATCTCATTACGAAAGTGAATTGTATGAGGAGAAAGTTAGAGCTTTGTATGATACACAACGAAGCCACGTTCCACTTTCCCCATTTTCCTTCGTGTGTAAGCATCTTCTCGTGTGAGGTTGTGGTGAACTGAGTCAATTCGTTTTAAATGAGATCTAACATCAACACTTTACGCTCCTCTTACTCATCTTTTTTATGAATTCCCTCTCCTTTTGTGAACGCACATCATGTAAGGACAGGCGGTGGGGCATTACGAACAAGAAAAGCGGTAACACTTCCTGCAATTATTCATTATTTTATCTTGACCCCTTTCAATTTCTCAAATCCCCGTAGAAGTGTGGAAAGCAAAGGTTGTCAGTTATGATAAATGACGAGAAAGGGAAAAGAGAGAAAGAGAGACTCCTACTTTTCTTTGCTGAGAGCATAACGCCCAGTATGATGCATATGTGTGCGTAGCCTATTACACTTGAAGCAATCAATCTTGACGTTTTGCGGGCAACCCAATATATAATATCACAATGCTTTTGCGATGACGTATGGTTATGTGTGAGAGACACAAGATGATAAGGCATATTACATATGTGCATATAAATAGGAATATTAAGCAAGCGTGTATATCTATTCTCTCCAATAATTGGAGACAGCCACAATTTTTTTTGTACTGACCCACAACAAGTGTAGTCATGTCAGCCATGGCGAGGTTGAAGAGGTAATAGTTGGTCGCCGTCTGCATATACTGGTTGGTGAGAATGACGACGCAAGTGGTCACATTGCCAAAGACTCCAGTCACGAGAATGATAATGTAGATGATGGTGACAGGGACGAGAGTCTCAAGTGGCAAACTTCGTGGTCCCAAGTACTGGTGCAAGTAGTACTCCACACACTTCTCGTTCAGCGAGAACTCCGTCATGTTTTGGCACAAGGTCCAGGGAAACTCGTCCTGCCCCAAGGAGCCAGCATCACCAGAGTCTTTGCCAAGAACGGAGTCGTCCCCTTCGAGAAAGAGGGAAGTCGACTCGTTGAAGAATACTGGGGACGAGGACTCTTCAAAAATTGCCCCAGTATACAAGTACGCTGGGTCCTCGGTGCTCGTGAAGGAGGTTAATAAATCCTCAAAATTCCCCATGCTTGATTTCGCGTGAGAGAAAGTCAGCACTCTCGAGGTGAAGTTCACATTCAGGTTTTTTGCTCAGGAACCATACTGAATAACCTTTTGTAACTAGTTTTCAAAATGTGAGAGCCACCGTGAATTAAGCTACCTTTTTGTCCATCGAAAAAATACAGAGAGCACACAAAGCTGGAGAAAGTTGCCAGAAACAAATTGTTGCGTAAGGGGCTCGCGTTTCAACTGATGCTACGTTGAGTGAGTGATACACCACGACAACCACAAAAACCACAACATAGTGCAGCGCTCCCTTGAACAGAAACACGAGTCAAACTTTCCAACACTGAGTGAAAATCCGAGAATCTTTTTGTTTCACAACATGTTCACACAACACGGAGGAGACGATGCGTTATGCAAATTTTCCTCGTTCCGCCCTCCACCACCGACTAGACTTCAATGGACTAGAACAAACTAGTACGACTCCTTTTCCTCCGACTTTCCAATGAGTTTTGTGGTTGCGAATGAACGACATGCTCACTCCACAAGAGACTGGCACGTGCTTTCACCCAGCTCTTTATCCTCCCGCGACTCACAAACTGGTAGTGGTGACTTTTCATCAAGTGTTTCGTAATCTTGAGGAATGCGTTTCGTGTGGTCTGCCAAAGTCTCAACACACACACGCACACAAAATACGAGAGGCTTAGCAGCTCAGTGCCGCTGTCATTGGCATGTCATGATGATATCCCTGTTTCAGGCTGTGTCTCACGACGACGTGTGTTCGAAGCGGCTGTAAGAGCACAACTGCTCCCATTTCCTCCGCGGTCCGCTGGCGTAACTCGCGACCTGCTTTTCAGTCGTTTTATCCCATACGATAGCCTTTCTCTCGTCATCGCTCTCACTAAAACACATGCACAAACACTCTCTCCGTGTGTCTGTTCTGGTCTTCTTGTTGCGTGGATTTTGAGAGCAACTCACTTGATGAATGTTCCGGTTATGATGTTTCCCATTAAAGGAAACGACAACCTTTGAGCATAATTCCTGCCATGATCATCCACCAACTTTATGCTTTTCATCTCGCAATATTATCATCTTTTTTTTTAAAAAAAAAAGACTCAAGTTTCTTTGGATAGTGTGTCTACGAAAGAAAATGAATTGGCCGGATTTGCTAAAGGTCAATCGACTTCCATTTATTGTACAGAATAGCCCTTATGTGTAGACCGTAGACTTTTTTATGACTTCCACGACGATAGACTTTGTTGAAATATTCAAATGCGTTCCTCTCCTCACAAAACACGCAGACAAGCCTTTCGACAAAGTTTCAGGAATGAGAACTGCGAAATGGGATATATGGCGAAGTCAATTTTTTTTGGATACAGGCAGCTTACTACTATGCAGCGTGGCTAAAATGTAAATTAAAAGTTTTCATCAAATTTCGAATGGGATGTATACTACGCAACGTATCACCGATTACCACCGTAAAATGTGTATTACGATAACCGAAATATGTATATGTGTGTGCGTAGCGGAGCGTAATAGATGTTTGGAGGCAGTGCGGCCATTCAATTACCCTCTAGTGCTTTGACCCCGTTAAGCCCAACGATATTAGAGTATGCCTCCGTACATATCGGATCACAAAAGGAAAGTTTGAAATAAACCTGTATTACCTCCGATTCGTGGAGATTGAGTAACTGAAAGTCGGTTTACAATTTCAGAACACACACCAAAGTACAGATGCGTCTCACGATACGTTTCATGTCCGCCTTTTGTGTCGTATCAAAGAACATTAATTTGACTAATGCACACACAACAAAGTACATTCGCCGAACATAACTTTTGTCAAACTGGTGTTACCGACGCGTAAAAAAAGGACAAAGGGAAGGAAGTGTGAGTTACACAATTCAATGACGCGTGTTCATTTAACAGACCAATTAGAGAGAAAATTATTTTCACCTTTATATCAAGGCAATGTCTTACTGTTACAATTTCATTCTTAAGTTGAGGCACAACAAAAACAAAAACCTAACAGCCTCGAAACATTTTGCGAACATCGTGTTTGTCAATATTTTAAACTACGGGAAGATATGAGTATTGAATATTCCCTTTCAGATCAGTGGGTCGTATGAAATTTGCATTGCCCTGATGGGGATGCCACAAAAGATATGCGGAACTTCGCGATTTATTGCTAGCAGCAATACAGCGTCAGGAGCAATTGCTGTGTGTGTGGTTGACAGGCAAGATTTTAAGCCAGCGACGAACAAAAAGATAACGTTTCCTTTCATCGGAGCTCAACGAAAAGAGCTCAAAGCCTCTCAACGTCGAGACAGAAATGGTGGCGAGTTCTTTGGTTTTGCGGGGCTGTCCTTAAATGAAGTCATCAAAAAACTCATTTTTGAATCCTACCTCTTCTAACAGTGTTCTCAACCTATCTTCAACCGTAGCCCATTGGACTCATACCCTTCCCACCTTTTAATGGCGCCATTAATTGACGACCCCCTTCCGTTTTGACTGTTGTATTGAGAGCTGAGGTTTCATGGGCTTGCATACATCACGCTTATTCTTCGAACAAAATGAAATCCCTTTGAGTACAATTAGAAATTGTTTCCCTTTCATCGACGCGTATGTATGAACCTATGTCTAATTTTATTTCATTCCCATTGAATTACAAAACACATGCATTGACAAAAGAATCCGTATAATCTGCATAGAGTCCTTCATAAAAGCAAGACTAATTACTATGCTAGATCTCAGCTTCAGACATACAAAAAACCCAGAATGGTTCCGTCTAATTGTCAGTGTTATTTGTTGTTAGCACGCAGAGAGAACTGTCTGAACTCCACATTCATGCGACCACCCTCTCAATAAAATCGTCCCAATCAATCTCTCAAAGAGGGGCCACAAATGAGTTACGATGCAAATGAAATGCAGCCGGGCTTCTGGGCAGCTTTTCTAGAGCAGCAAGGATGACGAATCTGTGTGTTCTGGAATAGTGACTGATGATGATCTCCTCACTCTGATCGAAAATCAATGCGCAGACAGCGACGAGAGACTATGAAGCCATTAGTGTTGCCAAGCTTGAAAACGAAACAAGCTATCGAGTTCCATTACGCTTCTAGATACCTTCTCTAACTGCAAAGGACATGACCTTTCCTACTTAATCAGCGTCTGAGGACAGGGAGCAGCGATAAATTACGGGTGGCAATGGTAATCGAGAAATTTTCAAGGGAGGTTCATGTCAGCAGCCTTGATGCTATCCGTGGCATTGGCAATTAAAAGCAAGAGCGAAATGGAAAATTCATTCATAAGGCATACTTCAGAAATCGCCGAACTAACTTTGAGTAAACGTGGAATGACGCCAAAGATAAGGCGGTAAAAAATGATTTCGGATTCAGATTTCCCAACTTCAAGATAGTATAATTTCATTTCCTTGTAAGCAACCGTCGCTCCTTTCTCTTAGGAGACACGTCCAAAGAATCATTATGAAAACGCGTCAGTTCCCACATAAAATATTTTGTCATTGGGTCAAAGTTTGGGGTAGCGCAGCTCAGCGGGAAAACGGTGTGCAGGAAATTTAGTACACACGGAATGATTACACGGTACCAATTCCGCCAATCACCATAAGTATTCCCGAAGACCACCCAAGATGGCAGCTGCTAGAATACAAACAGGGCGTCGAACAAATTTTAAAATTACTTCCTCTGCTTCGGAGGCTGTAGTTGCAACGTGTCACGGAGTTAATAAAAAATCTTTGTGTGGATTGAAAGCTTAGAAGTTGGGCAACCAGACAAACACCAAAAAGGTCACCCCGATGAATGTCAATGACCAGGAAAAATTGTCAGCCAAGTCTTGAGACGGTTGAATAAAAAAATCTTACAAAAGAACAAATATTTCAGGCGACACTTTAAAGTCGAAGATGTACCTGCGGGACTCGTTCGTTACACGACGCCACGACATTTATTAAAATTACATGGGGCGTCAATACAAATTTTATGGCAAATTTTCAAAGCGCCTCCACTGTACCGCAAACATGTTGAAATGACCTTTTGTCGCACGGAGTAAGAGAACACAGCCCAATAGCGACATTTAACCTAAATATATGGCATATTTCATGACCATGTGCTTAGACCCCAGCCCGCAAAATTGTTGAGAGGTGTGAAAAATACTAATATGAAACGCTGTGGAAAGTCGGCGAGTACAGAGATACAAGTGGGTCGTCGGGCTGTAGCTATGACATTATTTGTGCTCCGTTAGTTTTAGTTTATAATAATATCTTTAAAATCAACAACTGAACGTAATAGTTATGCAACTTTTATTCCAGTCCGGCGATTTATGAAGTATTCTATAGAAAATCATGAAGGTGACGCGGTCAATACTCCCTGCATTGAGCAACAGAGACGGACAAATATACAAATAGCAACAATATTTGCCTTCCTGTAAGTATTTTTAGCCTCAAGGAGTATTATTTGTTGCTCTTTATTATGAATGATTTACATTGTGTACTTATGCAGAGACGGCGCCAAATGGAGATTACCACCTTCAAACATTAGGCACTATTTAGCATGTTCATTTAGTGAAAATTAATATTTTCACAAGCACGTCACCCATACCGTTTGATGTTGTCCACCACTGCAACTCTTGATGCAGCTCACGTCCAACACCGATGTCCGGACCGTATAAGAGTGGGAGGGATTAAGGAAAGACTGTGTGATTCGAATATTAAAAGATGCACGTATAATTTCGCGATTTACACTCTTAAACCTCTCATCTCACCACAAAAGTGTGTTTGTGTTTGCTCAAAATTGGGATAAAGGGTTCAAAGGGAATTGTTTGTTTCTGCTCTAAAAACGATTGAGTTTTTCTTGTCCCCTTTTCAGAAAAAACGTAGAAAAAGAAGAATTGTGGAAGTGGGAGAGTCTAGAGAAATTTTGTAAAATGTACCACATTTTTTTCCTTTTCTTTCTGTCTAGTTTGGTAGTGACACATGTTTCACGGTTTAACACCATCGAGAGAGTCCCACCGCACCAATTGTACTTAGCGCAAAACAACGTCGGCCCGCTCAAACTGTCTCGAGGGTGTACGTAATATCTGTCCAAGATTTTGATGATATGGAAATATAAACCGTATCCTCCCCTCACTCCGCCTCAATTTCATTTTACAAAACAAGCCCATCTCTTCATATATTCATGCCTATGTCAGATGAAGTCATCGAAAGAACCACACACTCACGCGACTATGTTCTCTATATTTGAAGGGATAATACGAGTTCGATTCAAGTACCGCCGATAGATTCCCTTCTGTCATTTATGTACTTCAAATTATACGACATTACTCCAACATACCGTACTCATAGCTCACGTGTGTGTGGGCGTGAAAGCATATTACGCAGTTAGAGATAAATACACATGTGGGCACTTCCCTTTTGTTTCAGATGGCAAAGACAAATGCCGAAAGGATCGAATGAATTGTTACGATTCTTTTCCATTTTTTCCACCCTAAACGCCATATAATGGGAGTAACTACTTGGAGATCCACTCGAGAAAAAAGAGATGTGGGCACCAGATGTCGTTTCCAATACCTATTGCTGATTGCCGACAGAGGAAGTAGGTAGTGGTCGTGGGTGAAAAACGGGTTTTCCATGACTTTACTCCAAACAAAAGATGGGAATCCGCTTTTTTCAGCATACTTCAACCAACGTATACCTGGATGTATGTATAGTAGTAATAGTTGAACTCGACGAACAGACAGAATGTATTTAAGAGACAGGCTGCAGCCGAAGAAAGGAGTAATGGAGCAGTTCCAGCTTTGTAATGGCATCCATTATTCAGTCGAACGCTTTGCTGAATGAAAACTTACGTTTTCTCCTCACTCTCTATATGCACATTCTTCTATTTCCCTTGGACGCTTCTTCTACATTCTCTGTAAATCACCCGTGGTGTGGAGAAAGTTTTGGAGGAGTCTTCCAAAATACTTGAGACACTCTTCTCGCTTAAGCTGCACCAGCGACGGGAGACGACTTGACTCTTGTGTAAAGCAAAGATAACGTTGTTGTGTGAAGCAATGCAGGAGGAGAATTAGGAGGCACGCAGCGTTGAGTCAGCGGCTTGCACTAGCTCGCCCAGCTACTTTCTCCAAAAGAAAGGGAACGCTTACCAAAGATGGCAGGACTGGGCGCTCTACGCGTGAAGGAACTTGGAATCGCGTCTCTCTAGAGAAACAAAGATGTTGTCTACTGTTTGCAATGGTGGGTGCTTATGGTGGGAATGTGTTTGCATAAAGATTTGACGTCGCAAAGTCATTCCGCGTTTAGTATGACACGTTGCAGGCGTGACACTTGCTACTTTATATTCAAACTGTCATATCTCATTTCGTGAGTGTTGACCTCCCGTACTTCTGTCTTTTTCGGCAAAAATTCAATTACTCCATAAAAAGGAGGAAAGAGAAAGAAAAGTTGTTTTCACAGAATTGACTTTCTCCTCGTGTGTGGATAAAAAAGAATGAGATGGACTTTACACCGAACTCTTGAAGGGCAACGACTGAAAGGAAAAGCACTTTGGAGAGATTAAGTAGATGAAGCTTTTCCCGTGTATATCATCACTGCACATAGTAAACCGTAAATTGCGTGTCTTGTAGAGAAAGAGCGAGAGAGAGATGTAAAAAAGTTTGAAGACACGTTACTTGGAATGCGAAATTTCAGTTTTCTCCGTTATCAGTTGTGTTAGCGTTCGAAGAATATATTTTATTAAAGAGACAATGCGAAAACAACTGTACAACCGGCTCATCAACTTGTTTACTCTCAAAGTTGTAAAAAAAATTACCGCATTTGTATTAAAAGCACAAGTGTTTCGTCTGAAAAAAATGTGTGAAACGTGTGGCCATATAATTCGACTGCGGTACTGTCACCTATATAAATTTTGTCTCCAGAATATCCCAGTCAAGCTATGTTGGTTTTGTCGCATTACGGGAGTGGAACGTAGGTTTTGCTCATTGTCTCTTAATGGTCGATGTGATGACGTCGATGATTTTGTTGTGCGCACTTTAAGCTTCCTTGTGAGCATCGCTTTATGTAATCCTACAAGATAAACGCAGGCCACTTATAGGACTAAGACTGCGCTATTAAGTAGGATTAAATGTAGGAAAATCAGGATTCGAAATCAGCAATCGACTTAGACTTGCTTAGCGCTCAATAACAAAAAGTGAGAGCGCAACAGGCATTCATGCTCGACATTTTCGATATTACAACAACGTGTGCATCAAGACGTCAACAAGAAAAGCTTACTACAATTAGTCCATCCCTTTTGTCGACAGGAGATTGAGTTGTTCACAAAGGATCACAATAACAGCAAACAACAGAGAGTTCCGTCAGAGTCTTTCTTTGCGAAAAGTTTCCTTTTCGGTCGTCCTCTAAATGGAAACCCACACGTGAGAGCACTTTTGTGCAGAATACCTCTTTGTATATCATCCTACTTTCTCTGGTCCTCTTGAAGCGAACTCTGTACTAGGGTAGATTTTTTTAAAAGCTCCACAAAGTGGAAACAACGTCTGTGCTGGCATGCGTTTCCGAAGCTAACCTGTGTTCGGGTAAACTCAGCTTTGGACTCCTACAAAGTGATTATTATGTACATATTTATCGTCTCTAATATTCTTGGCGCATGGCTCAGCACTCTTAATTGGTCTCGGGACGAAACTTCATTACGGCCGTGAGACAACAAAATGGCGACGAAGAGCGTGGAACACAAGCTTAATGATGTCTGTAAAGCTCTCAAACTCATTTTCAGGGTTCACTAAAATTGCAAGGAAATTTCACACCCGACTTTCCTTTCAAGATGTTGAACTTCTAGTGAATTAGATTATAAAGGAAATATAGTAGATTGAAGCAACGAGTTTTAACCTTTTCTTTTACATTGCCCTTTCAAACATAAAATATTGAATTTGTAAAATATTAAACATGGATCTTGTTAGTTCAAGTATTCAAGAGAAAAAAAACTTGGCACTTTCTCCCAACTGCCATTCAATGCATGCGTCATATAGTCGGAAGCAGTTTCAACTGGAATGAAGACAAAGTTTTTTTCAAACTAGTTTTTCGTCGTCACTTGCTCGCATCATAATTTTGTTATGAATTCGACTTTTACCTTTGCAATTCCACTTGGTGTGTGGTGTTCGTGGTAAAAGATCGTGAAAGATGCAAGTTTTTTTTTTTTTTTTTTTTAAAAAAAAAAGTTGTTACACTAGAAAAGAAACTCGGACGAGTCTGTTTTTTAGAAAAAAGAGCACTAGAGTGTGTGGGTTCGCGGGAAAAGGGTAGGAAACCTCTAAGGATGTGAATTTCTGGTAATGCACTTCGTTCTTCCGTCTCCGCGAAAAGTTTCCAACTCTATGTTTCTTTGACAGTCCTCAAGCCACAGTAACCTTTGGAAAATCGTCGAATAGTTCACGGACGAGTAGTAGTCCGTTAGCGGAAAAAACTCCATAACAAATTATTTATTCTCAATTTTATTTCAATGGTTACAACGATACATTCTTGTTAGTTTGCATGCTTCGTGTGCGTCGATCTTGGAGAAAGTGGATCACTATTTATGGATGCATACACGTCAGCAGTGAGCAGAGGGTTATGAAATGTCAATGAAATGTCTTCACTTAACTTACGCCTCTAGCTTGGCGGTTTTTTTTGGCAATAATCAAGTTTTTACCTGAGAATCTTGTGTGCAAATTGAGAAATATGACTGGAAATATGTGGCGCAGTTAGAAGGAGGAAGAAAAAAATACGAGTTTCGAGCCCCGAATGCTCCCCTATGTATCCCACCGAGAGATCAAGTTAAGAGTTATAAACACCACAGCATTTTATGTTACCAATCCATCACTTTGAGCCTAAAGTACAAGACAAAATCCTCTCTTGACAATTTTTACACAGTTCTCTACGGACGCGCTGGTAACATTTCCTTTCGCGTTTCACAACAGAGTCGTCGTTTTATCTCTTTTCTTGCAGATGAGGTTTTTGCGCAAAACACAAAATAAAATATAGTTTGACATGAAACTCTCTGTATAGCAACATTTTTCCCATCGGAGAGGGAAAAAATGTGTTTTATGCTTTTTGTACATTGACTCCAGGCACGTTATATTGTAGTTGGAGCGTGGGTTGCTGAACTAGTTTTTTTTAACTCATCGTGCTTTCTATATTACTTTGAAAATTCAAGGCAACCAAAATCTCTTCTTTTTAAATAATGGAGATGACTTTGTGATTTGCTGATGGACTAGAATTATGCCTCTCAACCTTGTCCAGAGATGTATGCCACTTTGAGGGACAATTTTAATACGAGTTTCGCGACATTCATGCTTATCATTCACAAATGAGAAAAGGTGAGTGGCAAAAAATAATCGTTATTTTGGCATGAAAGGGGAATGCCGTGTGTTGGAATTATGTTGTTTTACATGTATTACAAAGATTTCTAAGGTCTCATATTCTTGGTTGACTACAATTTGAATGTAATGAGACTTTTTGTAAAATGCTAGGTATAACTTACATATTATACAGATTCATATTAAAGACGACTACAAAAGTCCAGCCCGAAGCCCCTCGTGTGTCTACCCTTGGGCAAAATGAAAACGTAATAAATTTTGCGCATAATAAGGTTACACGTGCACACAGAGGGTTTCTCCGTAGTTCGGAAGAAGATCAAGTACAGGGACAAAAGCACACAATAATAATTTAAATCCACACCAATAAAACATGCCATCCATTAGTTTGCCGTCGTAAGCGGCATATCTAAAGCATCGTAAAATGGATAGGACCTATATAACGTCGTCTCTCTAGAGAGTGTGATATTGTAATGAAGAAAAACTGGCAGAGACCAGCAGCAGCCCCATTTTACTACGTATATTTTTCCACCGCGATTTTCCCCTCCTTTAATGGATCTCTTTATGTATACAAAAAAAGGAACTGGGAGCTCGCATATTTTATTCGACCGACTTCATCCTGGAATGTTTAAGGTGCTTTATTGCTCATATTACCTCAATAAAATATGACACGCGTGCGAAGCTCACCTCTCTCTCTCTCCCTTTCTAAGCAGAAAAAATACAATCAAGTCTCTTTGCGGAGAAAAAGCCGATGCACACATTTGTGCTAAAAATATCTCCCCTTTTCTGCAATTTTTTTGTCCAGATTTTTACTTTCTGGGCGGCTTTCATGTGCGGTATAAAAGAACATCATTCATCCATCACGTTACATGCACCGGCACAAACTAACTGTTCGCTTCCACTTATTGATGTAAAACTACTTTGGAGTCACAGCACCACAATAAGATCATAAGCATATGCTTCGCTTTTTTTGTGTCTGAGAATGTTCGTTGGCTTTTCTACGAATGTACTCAAAGTGGGACTCATCTCTCACATCGTCCCATTATGCGGATCAAACAGCTTGGAAAAGTGAATGAATACGATTTTTTGGCGTGTTCCCTCACAAACCAAACCAAGGATGTCTTTGCATCCTCTATCTGAAGATCGGGAACTTTCTCCAGTTGATACATCTACAAACGTTTTTTCAGTACACTTGTGTCGCAAAAAAACGAAGGGGCAACAGGAAACGATGTAATTGTGAGTGCAATGGTATTTGCAAGCAGAATATCTCTTTGATTTGGAGGTAGGCCAACAAAGTGACACACTTTTTCTACTGAATTGCTCCGTTCAACTTTGAACGCTGGATTTATTATTACAATATATTTTGCTGGTGTGTGGTGGTCATTCTCGAAAGAAAAAAACACTGAGGCCTTGAAGTCTTGTAGTGATGATACCCTCCATTCCATGGTGGTGTGCTACATTCACGTTCCCATTTCGGTTTTTCTTAACTAAAATTTGTGCCACCGTTCACATTGCTATAGCACTTTTTCTCGCCAACATTTTATTGCGAAGGCGGTAGAGGGTTGAGTCGTCTCCAGATCGTCTTGTATTTATCCAAAGGAAAACTTGATTGCGAATTTATTTCCTTTGCTTCACGTGTCAAAGGCTGCGGAGAGTGGGAGTTTGTGTGGTAAACTTTTGCGCTATAATTATTCAGTCAGCAAATAACAACCCGCGCATGAAGGATTGATTCCACATTCCCCACTTTCTCCTATAAATATACTAACTATATCTTTAAAAAGCCGTGATTTCAACTTAAATTCTTTTTCAAGAAAGAAAGAACCATTTCTCCGAACCGACCTCAGGTAAAAAAAAACTTTTTTCTTCCAAGCGATCAAGCTCTACAGAAAAAATGGGATTGGATTTCAAAATTTAACCCCGACGGATTTCAGTGTGAAAAAAGTGAGAGAAAAATGAGGAGGATAGAGTGAATGAACAAGAATCTACAAAGAGACTCCTCCGTTTTCCTATACTCGTCGACATTTTTTGGTTCGCTTCGTCTCACTCCTCCACTCCGGTGCGAAATTCAGACTAATGCGAGTGCCTATATGTTGGCATTTCATGCCGCTTTCCCGAGTCCGCTTGCAATACCATTAAAAAACTGCATCATTCTCAAAAACTCACTACTTTTCGAGTACACAGAGACACACTTTTATTCACGACTTTAGCTCATAGTTCCGCAATCAAGCACCACTCCCTTCATACTCCGTATACCTGAGAACATTACGAGTGAGATTTATTACACCAATTTCGCCTCTTGTGTGCTTGCCACTCTTTTATGCCTTCATACAAATTGCGATACGACGCATGAGACAAGAGAAAAAGTTTGAGGGGAAGCCCACCGCCACCACTACCACGGTTATATACCCACGAGAAATACTTGTGTTCATCCCTCATCTTTAATTTACGTGATGTGTCTCTCTACATACGGCCAAATTGCTCATCTCACTCTTTCGGGTCATGCTCGCATCAGCAACAGCAGCAACTTGATATCCACATCTAGTCGAAAAATGATATGTGAGTGCATGATGCGGAATTCATTGAGACGTTCCTTTTCAGCTTCATTGCAATCTCTCGAGATTTGACCAGATGCCGCTGACTTTTCCTCTGAATTTTTCCTTCCCTATTTTTTCATTGGGAAAACACGGAGAGAGAAGTGATGATGCGAAACTATATAAATATAAGATATTATGATGGTTGTGGTTCAAACAGTATATTTTCAATTTTTTGTAGCTTGTGATGCTTCATTTAGTATGAAAGAGGAAAGAGTTGAGATGACTTTCTCCAGAAACTGTGTTCTGCATTCTTTTGAGATTTGGCATTTATAGAAAATAGCGGAGAAAAGGTGATGATTGTGTGGATGCAAAATATGGATATGAAACGAATGTGAGGAGAATGGCAAATTGTCCATTATTTTTTTCCACAACGGGAAATTGTATGTAAAAGTCAGTGAGGAGAGAAGTGAGCTGACTCGGACAACTTTTTCTCAACGTCGGACTTAGCTGCGGAACTTTGTATTCCAGCTGAAAATTTAGTGTGGTTCATTGCTTATCATAACAAAAAACGAATATTATTATGTGCATATTGTGCGTTCTTCTATCATTTCCAACATACCTACCTATTTTAATGCAAGCACACTTCTGACAAATCGCTTTTTCTCACGTGAATCCCTGCATGAGCGAGAAGACGGTGGCGTTTGAAAAAAAGATTTTTCGCTAAAAATCACAAAAAAGAGAAATTTTACTTCAAACATCGAGAACAATCAACCGACCACAATGAGGCTGCGGATATATTGAAAACGAAAAGCTCGCCGGTTGTAACGGCTGGAATTGATAAGGAAATCACACAGCCGTTCCTTTGCAAACTGTTCCGAAGTAGAGGAGGCTGTAAGAAAAAATAAATTCCGCTAGTTTACCGAGGAGAGAAAAGAATAAACTTATGAAATGAAGTCGTCATCACTCCGAAATAGATTTTGTTTGCAGGTAATAGAGATTGCAGAAAGAAATATGTATTTCTGATATTACACGTTGTTGTATCAGAAACGCAGCAGGAGGGACCCTGAACAGAGATCCTTCTGAGAATTTGATTATTACGATGACGCCCATTGTCAATTTTCCATTCAGATTTCTACTGTGTACCCCATACTTTTAACGTTAACAAAATATCAAAGTGGAAAAACATGTTTTTTTTCTGACAAATATTCACATTACGATTTTGATTTGCTATCTTCTTCTTGCTCCTGACGTATTTCTGTAGAGCAAATTAAAGTTTATGGTGTCACATGCTGTTTCCATATTTCCAAGTATCATATTGCACTGACGGATGCAATCGAACCAGAAGAGCACAGGGTCAAAGTTCTTTTATTAGGAGTCTCCCTGGAGCAGTCTTTTAGTAGGAAATCAACAAACTTCCTAATTTGTCACAAGTCATAGAAAAAAAGGAGTGTCGTCATCTCTCCCCTTTTCATATTCGAAGTTTCACGTTCCTAATAAATCATAAGTGTCATCATCATACAGCTCCCGAAGAGGACAATGAGAGAGTCAACAAATTTTGAAATCAAATAGACACATTCATGTCTAGTACTCCGTGTAACAAGAACATTTTGCAATGTAGGCCTTGCCAGTTTCTGGGGTCGCGTAAGGTCACCATATTCATGATGAATGATGCCTCCCTGCAATTTCACAACATGAACTTTCCCTGTATGACTTCACATTACTTTCTTTACAAATATTCAAACAGATACGGTCGTCCAGAGCACTGCCGAACAAAAAAGCATATGACTCCGGGCAGTAATTTTTGCGGTGGTTATTAAGTTCGTAAAAGAGGAGCAATAAGTTATTTGTCGAGAATAGGAATTGAGCAATTTCTGAATGTCTTGAATTCCTTCACGTTTTCTCCTTGCGAAACTTTCAAGAAAAGGAACACCATTTCAACACACACTTCACCAGAAGATATGCGAGCTATTCGTTAGTTCTCGGAATTCTGATAGTTTTCCCCGCAAGCACGTGTTGAAAAGAGGGAGCTTGTTGTCGGCAAAGAATTTTTGGTTTAGCCTACTTCCGTCCTTGAGGATTCATGTCTAATTCTTGTCATAAATACGTTGCTTGTGAAAAGATAATTGTGAGTTTTGCCCAAAATTGGGACTGACGGGACGTCGTATACATTTCCTTCTCTTCTCATCAAAAGCTTGTGTATTAGTAATTACGCAATTCGCTCTGATCTCGCAAAATATGAAAGAAATACGGCTTTTGGGATAACCTTGAAAATAAAAGAGTACCCTAGAGTACAAAGAAAAATCTTGTTCTGTTACTGAAACTGTGGCCATAATCGAGCTGGACCCGATTGAAAGGCTTTCCACTTTTGAATCGGCTTATGTATCTTTTTAGTGGCTTGAAAAAAAAAGAAAACTTTGTAAAGGCTTTCCCCACTGTGTATCCACTTAGCGTAGGTTATGTACCATGGAAGTTAGCACACCCGACTTTTGCTTTACACAAAGTGGCAAAACAGAAATACATACAAGGCAAATAAATAAAGTGAAGGGCAATGGAAAAAAGGAAGGATGGGAAAAAAGTTTGTCTTTTTAATAGAGATCTTGCTTCCTCTTTATCGTCTTTCAAAATTCTACACATATGCCCAACTCCTGCTGCATCGTGTGGTGAGCGGGTGTGGACGTGAAGTGGCTGGAGTAAAGGACTTTCTCCGGTTTCAGTGTAAGTAAACCTTTTTGCTTTCTCTAAGATTTCTAAGGTTTACTTACCTAATTACAATTTCACATCTCGTTGCCCATGTTCCTATCAAAGTTTTTCACTTTCTTTTCCACTCCCTCACTCGTCCTCACATTGAGGAATGACGAGGATTTGAAATGAGATCTGGAAAATAGGAGGAAAATAGTTAGCAGTATTTTTTTCCCTCAACTCAAGCAGTTCGCGACGGAAGTGAGTCGGAGAAAGACAAGGGGAGAGAGGAAAAGAAACTAATTTGCATAAGAATTTTATTTCAGTCCGACTGCTGCCTTAAGGAACAAAGTCGCTCCCTTCGTTTCCACAAATAGTTGCAAAGTACCCCGCGCGCAGATTGCGTTACGAAAAACAGCTCTGTTCTTGTGTGTACACACAACTCTGGGCTTTCTCCTCCAGTTGACTATTGCGAAATAATTATGTTGCCCCAAAAATCAAGAGGAACATGCTGCATGCTAGCGTAAATTTCGCGGACATTTTTTGCAAAAAAATAGAGAGCAAGAAAAAAATGGGAGTGAACAAGTGATGAAGAGGATACTTTCTCTTTCACTTCCTTTCTCCAAACTTCAATTCACCATGTATAGTCTTTTATGAATTTATGCCTTTTTATGAATGGTCGAACATAGGAGAATTGTCTTTTTTGATAAGTTTACAAGCTTACCGACGCGGCATTTCACATCTCCAAAACTTTTTAGCTCAAGATAAAAAGTCAAGGTGCTTCAGAACTGAAATGTTTTTACCTCTCTTTCTCCGTCTATGAACTCACCTCCCATCATCATTCTAGACTCCATTTCATCGTTATTATCAACTCACATGAGGCTAACCTCGAACACTTACTCCATTCAGGGCTTTTGCCAAAAAAAATATTTCACTCAACCTTTCACACCCTTTTTCGCATTGGACAGGAATGCAGTGCACCAGAGCAGACACAATATGAGCATTAAGCGAGTGTGGAATGTCGCAAATTGTATTTCTTTATGAGAATTTAGGCCGCTCACATAGCTCACTCAAATACATACAAGATTTCTCTTTTATCTCTTCTTTAGTTTAGCATGACGTGGTAAGCCTATTTTCACATTTCTCTCTGCATCTTTTTTCAGCTCTTTTGCAGCAGTGGCAGAAAGCGTGTTCACGTACCCATGCCAACAAGCGTGGAGTGAAAGCACTGTAAAAACTTCACGCATACTTCCATTCGTTCTTGTCTCCAATTCAATTCTTTTTATATTTTTCATCAACAATAATGTCATATAAATATACGTTTATTTGTGGCGAACAATACATAATTCTTAAAAGTACAACAACTGTCTTTTATTCTTTCTAAAAATGAGCTATTTTGAGTACGTCTTCACGTGTTGATGTGAGCACCTGCATAGGAAGTCGACAAGAATGGAAAATTGTTTTCCATTCTCATCTCCGTCACTCATTTAACTCATTCAAGCAACTCAAAGATACTAGGTCTCTCGTACTCATTTTCCCTAAATTTGGCAGTGAAAGGTAAAAGTGAGGTGGAGAATATGGGGTGCGAGTCTGAGAGCAGCTGCTACACACATAACCTCTGTTTCTTTTCGCTGCTTAAAGATTTTTTTGTTTTCTTGGAAAAATTATCTGCTTTTCCATGTAAACCTTCACAAAGTGTTGCGTTTCCATCTCAACGCGGGTAGAAAGGAAATGCGTGTTAATTCTACATTTTATACAAGGCGCCTTCCTACTTTCTTTTTTGAATTAATTATTTCTGCTGATTTCTCAGTGTGCACCACTTCACACTCTGGGGTATTTTGATGCGAGAGATTTATTCACGCTGTGAACATAACCACGAAAATTTGTATGCATTGCTTCGACAACTCGTGTTCGTGACGCTTTCAATTCGTGAATTACGGAAGGTGCCTCACTTAAGGAGTGTGCAGTCGCCTCACTACAACCCACTGGAAATGGTGGGATCAAAGAGAAAACTCCTCTTGAGGTTGACTCCCCGGCTAATGAAATCCACACGTTTCGCTCATCATCTCTTTTCGTAAGTGCATCAAAGAACGGAAAAGTGAATCCACTTCAGCTTTGCCTCCAATTTTTTGTGTTCATGAGACGTGCTTGTGTGCACACAATAATTATTCACTTCATGAAAGAAACCTGTGTCTCGTTGGCGTTTCTAGTTTTGTGAGCGCCCCGCAAAATGCGCGAAAAAATAGGTGCCGTTGATCCTTCTTCTTGCAAACATTACCGTTAATGTTGTAGTCTGATGAGCACGGTTACAATTCACCCTGCCCTTTTACGTAGGCAGAGTCTGCAACAAATACAAAGCTACGCCACAAGCCCATAATGACATGAAACATTAGCCGCAGCAGTCGCTGACCGGAGCAACCACAATGCATGACATTCCATTGGTTGTGGTCCACACATCCACAGTCGAAAAACATTTGAACTGCCGTTGTAAAAAGTAAATTTCCATGCATGACAACTTGCGAAAAGCAGTGGAAAAAGCACAGTAAAGCAAAGTCCGTGAAAAAATTCGTCAACGTCAAGCTTTCTCTTGCACCGGTCTCAAATTTTTTGTCGCATCGCGTGTGCCCCTATTTTTCCCCCAGTTACTTATTTATGAACTAGCCATGTAATAAACATAATTGGGTTATATGCGAATGCATACTTACAGCGTTTATCGATCCCACAAAAGAAGTTTCGTCGATAACAATTACACGCACGCCTGTGTACGCTGGTATATTTTAAGAGTTCACTGTGAGATTTTTGTTTATTTCAGTTTATCTTGATTGCTACTACTACTGGGAGGTACCCTTTGCTTTCATCATGTCTTTCCGTCCGTCCGCGTCCACCTGCGTACATATAATACCCAGAGATGAGTATCTCAGAGCATATCGGTACTTTACGAGCAGTTGCGTGAATTATTTATTTACATATACGTCACACTCTAGGAAAACATTGTGTTTTAATTCACCCACACGCTCCATTATTAGACATTCAATATTTCCATCGGCCCTCATTCACTCCAGCTGCATGACGTACACACATAAAATTTCTTTACATTTGATGCCAATTAAGAATGTCGGAAATGTTTGGGTTGCCTTCGTCTTATCGTTGGAAGTAATCGTAACCATTGCGATCAACACGTCACACCAGTCATCAGCTTTCATCATGGTTCTAACTTATGGCCACGAGCAAGGTGCAGGTGTCAGTTGCCCGAATACGTTGAAATGTTGGACGCATTGAAACTCTGCAAAGTTGTAGCTGTCAATGGGCATAATAGCCCAGCGTTGATATAATATTGTATTAGACACTCATACAAAAATGTGCTATATTGCTCTTGAAATGTACGAAAATAGAAAAGCAAATGAGATTTATTCACAGAATAACTAGCTTCAGGTAGCACGCACATAGGATACCTCATTACTCATTCATCAAGACAATTAAAAGGGGCGACCTTGACACAACCATAAATAGTCTCTGGAATCCTTGTTCTTTGAAAGTGGGCTCTCTCTCTCCTGCTTGTAAAATTGAGAAACGACAGTAAAATTTGAGTTTACATACCAGCAAGCATTATGCTCTAATGTACACGGAGCTTCAACGAACTGGAAATTTTGGTTTTCCCCGAATTAATTATGAGAGTACCACCTAAGCAGGTTTTTGTAAATAAGGTGAGTTCGGAAATTTAACAAGGTAACTGAGGCTCAAATTGAAAAGCATTAGTTCAAAGGAGTTAGCTCGAAATCATTAAAACTGGCTGACAATCGGGAAGGTAAAATTCGGACTAGTGATGTTCAATTGAAAAGGTGAACTGTGTAGTTGTACACGACGCGTGTAATAACTACGTGTACATACATGATACGCGAATTTTTCCCCTATTTTCTCCCCCACCGTTCTTATATTATTAAGTTTCGAGACGCCAAATGCACTACATGGCTTCCACATTACTTTCTCCCCGCTTTCACTTTGTCGCTCTCGATGTGAGTGCCCATTTTGATGTAGAAGGTACAAAAAAGGACTCAGTGCTGTGTCAGAAAGAGACAGAGAGAGCGAGACAAAGAACATCAAAGTGAAACCTGATCCTTCTATTGTAGGCCTTCAAGACAAACCTTCAATTCCCAGCTATTTTTTCCACTCGTCGAAGCGAGCATTGTGTCGCACAGCTCTCAGATCGACGTAATTGACTGGTGGGGCATAAAGAGTCGAAAAAAATGCGACTACCTACACCAGAGGTATGGGAATTGTATGATATTGTCGTGTTCCAAGAACATAAAACGGAAATTTACTCCACTAAGCATAATGTGCTCAACACCCGACCAAATGTGAGTGGAACACGTGTGATTTAGAAAAAAAAGTTTATAATTCACACTCAAGGTTTTTATGCCATTGAAAAGAAGTGCATTTATTATATACATATGAAAGACATTATGCAGGTCTACACATAATAATGAGAAATATAACATAAAAGTCAGAAAATATCCGCACACAGCTTTTCCACGAATGAATGAGCAAATGAACGTCTCCACTCCACTAATTACTGCGACGTATATAATTTCATTACGTACACATAAAATACATCCTAGGCCGCATGAGGACCAGAGTAAGTTCACTAATTTAATGACTCAACTGCAAATGTCAACCAAATCCGATTTTGTAACGATCTCGATTCTCGAAAACATGAATCCAGAAAACGACCATGAACCAGCGGTTGGTAGGAAGGTGCTTTTATTAAGAGTCAGTTATCATCAGTGATCTTCACCTAGAACATACAAAACCCACAATTCGCTTAAGCGGAGGCACACAATTACTACGGCGTCCGACGACTATCTTTGCATACCAATCTAATTTAATCTAGTGTCAATCTTATTTACTCGGATTGAAGAACACATTTTCGAAGGAAAAACCACTGCCAGTCTACTTTTCTAACCTTGGTGGCATTTCCATTGAATCTTCACATTTTTCCACTCATCCAAAAAAAAATCCGCTCAGTTCGCTTGTTCATTACAATGGTCGAGTTTGAGTTAATTTGAAAAAATTGTAAAAATCCTTACTGTCCGAACTGTGGAGAAAGCATACAACTTTTGTAATATCACAATTTTTGTTCTGTTTATCGATTTTGTGTTTACGCGCTATTATGATTGTCTTCAAACTTTGTAAACTTCCGAAGAACACAGGATGTACACATAGGAAAATTTCTGAAGTTCGTGGCTCTTTAGACTTGTAAAAGTAATATAGTGTGTTTAGGAATCCTAATAAATGGATAGCGTATAAAATAAATCGAAAGCTCCTTTTCCAAATTGGAGTATAATGATTCCTTTCTACTTTGTGATCCATGCCGCAGCCACACACGCATCAATGCTTTGTGATGCCAGCGGGGATTTTTGTCGTGCAAAAACTTCCGTGAATCTTCTCCATCCCCAATTATCAGTGGGAAAAGCGTAGATGTAAAGTTTTGAAGGAGTATTGTTCCGCCGTTTATAGTCATTATTTTGCAACAAAACTTCGCCATATTTCAATAATCTTTAGCAACTCCTTTCCCTCTTGTCAGTCGACGACTGCTAAAAACTGACAACCAATACGCAATTCCTGTGTAAAAAATGTGAGGGGAAAGAGCGAAAAAATCAGGTTTCGTGCATATGCATAATATATATCATGCCACACGCGTATGGCGAGCATTGCCCTCCGGTAATTTCTCCGCTATTCATCGAATGCAAAATAATGCAAATCATTCTAATAGGATTTGGTTTTGTGGTTTAAACGGCCATTATGCTCCACTGCGTCTTTTTGAAAGAGGGAGAGTTAAAAGCAAAGAGCTCTTTCGAAGAGGGCCTTGTCAAGGATCTTTTGCTTTCATCAGCGAATTCTTTCTCCAGGTGAGCCTCAGTGTGTACCAAAGCTCTCTGCTTGTATTTTGTATGCTCTCCGTGTGTGAGGGCCTCTCCGCATAAGAATGACAGAGGAGTCTGTTGTGCACAAAAGGGGAAATGAAATTACGCTTAACTCACCATCTACCTGAGTCTTTTGACGAGAAAGGATGATGAGTTGCAAAAAAAGGGATACGAGAGGGTAAGACAATGCGCCAAAATGGAGCAGCGATATTCTCCCATTTCTAAGTGAACGGGAGAAGAAGTGCATCATTAGAACGAGCACACCACCAGCAGACAAATGCCCAAGGGACTCAAAAGTTAGCGATTATCATTCAGATAAAATCGGCGAGCCTGTCAGGACGGCAGCCCTGTCTCCATGAGCCGAGTTGAGGACAGGAAACTTTCACTCACATAATCACGACTTGCATCACTCCAAAAATATGCTCCCGTTTCACAGCCCATCAGTTGGGATACTTCATGTAGGAGTTGGCTCTCAAATTCCCCTGACTTTCCAAGTGACATGTAATGCAGAGATGGACGTAGTTTCTCACGTTTTCCGCTCCGTAAATAGAATTTAATTGGGAGATATTAATAGGCAATATCGTGTTCGTGTGGAGTTACGTGAGTTGTAAGAGGAACTGACTTTATGTAACTTTAATGGAAGTGTGTAACTATTTGTGTAAACTTACTGGAGTTACACACGCATTGTATTACTCTTTTGGGACTCATTTTTTTAATTAAACCGACCGTTGTTCCTTTGAAAATTCGTAATATCGGCTTCGATATCAAAGTGTGGAAAAACACGAGAGCACCCCTGTTATTGGAAAATTGGTAGGCAACAAATTGAAGGAGCACACCTGTCCCTGATTGTCCCTGCTGTTTCCCACCTGTTTGTGAAGTCAGCTTGGGTTTCGAACTCGGGCTGACCTTGAAAATAACTTTTTTTTTCTGGGAAGAAGTAAACAAAACAGATACAATACATCTGAGAAGTACAACAACTCCGCATTTCTTCAAATTTAATTAAGTTTCTTGAACACATGCCCTACTTTTATTTCCTCGGCAAACCTGAGAGGCTTTTCTGTCTTATCAAATCAATCCCTTGAGAGTCGATGAAGGCGGATGTAAACAAGTCAGAGGATGTGGTTGTTATGCAGCTTACGACTTTCACTTTTCCTTTACCGTATTGAAGCTTGAAACGAGCGTATTTTCACGCTTCCTGCAGCTCGTTAAAACTATTAATTACACACTACTAAAGTATCACATCACCATCATTGAACAAACATAGGGAGCTTATTATTTCCACAAATTTTCATAAAGCCAACCACGAAGTATTCTCCACCGAGTTGTTTTCACAGCCCTCCCACGCGCAATCAAAATGAGTCTCGGAGCTCTATATTCATCGAGGTTCCATACGATGGCCATTACACCTCAATTTCTGTGAACCACAATGTCCGCTCAGCTATGCACATTTTTGGCGGAAGTCGTATCATTATCCTCAATCTCAAGTGGAGCATGGCCTCGCAAACTTACACCATATACCCACGCCGTTGGCTGTGTGGTGCGCTGAGGAACACATAGTGCGCCAAGAAGAAAGCGTATAGTGAAAGTCAAAAAGGTAATCAGCATCACCATTGTAATCATCCTGGAGGAAGTATGCAGTCGAGAGAGAGAGAGCATGCCTACAAAAGACCACCGTGAATTATTATGATTATGTTGGAAGAAGTTTTTGGAAAATTGTCCCTATTTAAAAGAGACGACGGGACAAAAAAATACTGGAACACATGTGAAGCACTATGTGTAACCTGTGCACTTTTGCTGTGGAGCACAACGCGTCATGAGAGTGAGAAAGGACGGGCTATATTTTACGAGGAAACGTAGTATAAAAGTTGAGATCACTTTTCTCATGAAGTGTAATAGAAGGTGATCTCGAGTAGCGTTCCCTGTCCTGTAAATTGTGTAAATTATCAAGTAATGTACCTCTTTGTGTGTAATAACGCTCCCCGCAGAATTTTATACACTTTCTCTCTTCTGCTCATTCTCTATGGGCTTTCCTTTGTTACTCTTATATATTCCAACAAATATCTGTGTAAAAGGAGATGAACCCCATATCTCCCTTCGGTTTTTAGTATACACGTCGTCGTCGACAACGGCGGCCAGAGGATGAGTTGGCTACGTCACAGAAAGTAATATGCTACACGTTATTATACATTCGTAGGTTGGAATTTGACGTGACAAGTGTAATCTACCTAAAAATTATTTGAATTTTTGGAAATAAGTCTTGATAAAGCCTCATCTCTCCTAGTCTTCGTCTTTTGCTCATCCTACCTATTACGATGCCGTTGTGCGCCCATTTATCCTTGTTCATTGCGGTGTTCATAATGCGTGTGTACATACTCGAGTTACACGACGCGGAGGCAAGTACTGAAAGTCAAAGCTATATTATTACATACATAGGTACCTCATATATCAGGGGCGGAGTGCCCACACGTCAGCAATCTTGAGTACAAACTTGCGTACACGACGACAACGATGTACATAGTCACGCATTCCCGGTGTCAGTGTATCTCCCGAAGCAATAACACATTTTTTTTCAGCTGAGAAAGGAAAATGGATTTTAAGGTCATGTGGAAAATGAAGCAGGCATACCGTGATTCACCCACCATCAGTTGGGAATTCCATTACAACGACTATGACTCTGAAGCATGAAAGTTCAGAGAGAAAATAGGACTTGTCTCACTTCCGTCTCGAGCAGCTTCTTTCTTTTCTGCATTCTATCCAGACTTTGAATTACTTCCTTCTTCTTGACGACAATGCGATGAACTTTTAGTTTCGAAAGGATGATAAAATATGTGTGTATGCGATGTCTGTACGTGCGTAGTTGTTCCAAGTTGCACGGCTTGAGGCTAGTCAACTGATGTAATAAAATGTGCTAGTTGCGAATTCATGACCAACTCGTTCTGGCATGCTTGTGTGCTCACATGTCAGTCAAACTATCTCTCTGCGTGCTATATAGATCGTTGTATTTTTTGCAGCTTCTCAAAGTACCGAAAGCCTTCTTCAAACGAAGGAAAGCCGGGTGGAAAAGTGCAGATCAAATCTGAGGAACTCAATGGAAGGTGAAATTTGTGAGGTTTGTGGGTCACGTACGAACACAACATCACTCCTATCGTTTTCGCCTTTTGTACTTCCGCAAGAATTCTTTTGCAAGTCTATAATATTTCAAGAGCAAACAAACTAGTCTTGTGGAACTTGTATGAATGTAGCTGTCGATATTTCGAACAGCTCCGTATCTACTCATCCGTATACTAGAATTAGTACCAGTTTCTCGACCAGGGTGATCGAGCTACTTGAAAGTGTCAGACAGACAAAAGGGGTGGATATCACTAAAGAAACACACCACGTGGTGCTCATCATTCCAATGTGAATGTACCCAAAGACTTTGAAACAATAACGTAAAAAACAAAGAAGACTGCTTCACTTGATGGCGGAGGATGTCATTTCCATTACCTAAAATAATGCAGGCTTTCTCGAGCTCTGTGTCCAGGAGGCAGACACTGCGAAATATACATATTACGCTGGAGTGATGTTGATGTACACTAATGTAAAAAGAAGCTCACGCAAAGCCCATGTTTTCTCAGCAAAGTCGTCGTTGAAAAAGTTTTTTTTCTGGCCCAACTTTCCCCATTTCTTTTACTGACTCACTTGGAGGAGGATGAGTGCATGCAAGTGGATACACATTTGGAGAGTGGGCGATGCATAAAAATTGTATGTGAAGGAGGAACACTGAAGCAATTCAAAGCTTCTGACTTTTCCACTTTCTTTATCAAGTAAACCAGGTCAAAGGGCTTCACTCACTGATTACGTTGTATTTATGTACACACACGAAACTCATGCACGACATTGTATGCACGATCGTGAAAAGATACAAGCAGTTTTGGAGGATTCAAAAAATGCGTTTGCAATTCAAAGGAGGAGAAAGTAGTGCGTCGTAAAGTTGAATGGTTTGTGTCTCGACAACAAGAAGGCTGTCGGATGAATGTTTTGTCATGGATTTACAAAGGAGTGCCAAAGTGGTTTGTCCATTTGAATTGCGTTTCCAACAGCTCAAAGCATGTTGTGCTCTTGTAAAAATGTACGCAGCACAACCATTTCTCAGAATGTCATTCCTGTTCATCCCCATTGTAAATCCCGTTGTGCTTCAAAGTACGTCGTACGAGCTTATCTCAACGTGATTATGTCCGAAGTAATGAGAGAGAGAGAGAGAGACAATGTGTGCGACAAGGACACATATTTGAAGACAGTGCTGTTATAAAGATGGCACAGAATGTCGATGCGTTTTATACTGCTCCTGTGATTAAATACCCCTTGTGCTCACTTCATATATTGAGTAAATTTTTGAGTAAAATTATTGAAATTTCAAAGCGTAGGCAAAATACGCTGGGGACAATTTTCCAGCCGAGGAGAATTTCCCGGAAAGGATTACTCTTGGAATGAATGCGTCTTTGTAAAATTTAACTGCCGAAAACAAATAGGTAGGGATGTAATGCTGAGACCTCATACTTGTCGGATTACGCTGGTAAAGAACAAACTACGTATTTATCCAACAAAAGAGAACATTTACTGGATGAGTAGGCTCGACGACAAGTTTTTTTTAAAAGTGCTTCTTTTTCAGAGTTAGAGACATAATGCATTTGTCAGCAGCTCAGTAGCCCACATAAAATTCCCGTTTTCAATAATAATGCAGAGAGGCTCTAATGGAAGCACGTTTTTTTCCTGCGATCGGTTACTCGGATTAAAAACAATGTAGTTTAATATAAAAGACCGTGGGCAACTGAGAGAAGGGGGAAGCAATATGTAATCCTATTATGAACGTGAGGCATACAAGATACAAACATCCTGAAACTGCAAAAAAAACTGAAGTGTCGTCATTGTGTTCCAAATTATTTTTGAAGGGATGGCTGTAAACCCTTTACACACTAAACCCTTCACACACAAAATCAAAAGAGACCTAGTTTCAGTGTGGAGGAAAAGTTGTTTAGGAAAGCTTCCAAACAGCTTTGAGGCGGACGTGTAGGTGGAAATGTCTACACACAATTTTTTACTTTGCATCTATTTTACCTAACCTGTCTCGACTCACAAAACCTATTCTTAAACACCGTTGACAAACACGTTCACAAACGACGGAATAGTTTATATTGAAACCCCTCGAAAAAGTATTTCAGCTTTGGGTTTGGGAAAAACGGATCGTGAATTTTGGAAGAAATTACGGTCAATTTTCCAAGTCCTCCCGCGCACAAATCTGTGCATGGATGGATGGGGGATGGATGGATGAGTCTATTCAAAATATTCCGTAAAAATTTATTGTGATATTTTATAGGTTTACGTAATAAATGCAGCACACCGTCAACCGTCGCTGTGAGGTGACAACAACCGTGGTGAATATTTTAAAGATAAAACATCTGGATGTAAACTTTGTATTTGAAAAACAAGAAAAGCACCTACAAGACTCAGACAGCTTTTGTGTTGTTCACGAGGCTTTATGTTGAAACCTTGTGATTGAAATCAACGCAGAAGGGACTATTACTATGGATAGAAGATGTTATTGTTGGTTGGAACTTGATTGGTGACCTTCAACAGAAAAAAGGATCATAGTATTACGTTGTGGTGTGTTCGAAAAAGGTTTGCTTCCCATGAACCCTGTTGAAATCGTCTGAATTTTGGTGAAATGTTGAATTCCCTCTATCATTCTCCTTTAAGTGGAAGCTTTGCTGTAAGATATGACCATCCTAGGCTTTTTGAATGTGTATAAAGCTTTTTTAGTGTCAAGACTTACAATCATGATCTTGAAAAGTAATTCCGTTTTTTACAGGATACAACCCATGCGGGGAAGGGAAAAAAAGATATATACGACCCAAAGTGATGTTGTCCTTGTATCCGGAAGAGAGAAAGTACCTGTGGTACTTAAGAAGATTGGAGGAAGCGTTGAAAAAAGAGGAAGGAAAAACCTGCTCGATATAAAAAAATATCGTTTTTGTTCGCTTGAGGAAGAAAGGAGAAGAGGGAAAATGTCGGATAAAGAATTGAGAGAAAGTGAAAGCTCAAAGCAACGGGTTTTTAGGGCTTTTTGAACCACGTCAAAGTTGTGCGTAGGTATACTTATATTTGGGGAAGGAAACTTTGTTTGAATAGTGATGATGATGATGATGGTCCCTCTCCCTTTCTTACTTTCTCGCTGCGGAGAACATTGTCTCCACAGTCACATCACCCTTGAACACAAATCGAACAATCTTCCAGTTTGACCAAAATGATATCGAATGGTTTCTCCTCTCTCCTTCCTGATCTCACACCATGTTCCCTCAATACTACCTCCTTTCCTTTCTTATCCTTTCACTTTTTGCTAGAAATTTATTTTCTCCGTATCCCGTTCTTGTTCTTTGTCCCACGAGAAGCTCATCTCGAATGCATACAGTTTTTTTGTGAAAGTGAAGTACGTGTCCTAGCGGCTATCTCGACAAGAGAAGTTGTGTTTCGTTTTTTGTGTTTTTTCCTTTTGCAGAGAGACACGCGGAAAACTCTAAACGTTGTTTACCACTTTCTCTCGGGCTAGGGATGTTTAAACTTCCTAATAAAAGGGGGATAGAGTAAACGAGAACTAATACGAAAATGCTTTAAAAGACCGAGTAAATAGGTAGGTTTGACACGCTGTTCCAGTGGAGCGTGTCATTTGCTGGATGCTGAGTTCATAGAAGGTTGTTTAAAGGAGCAATCCAAATTGGCGGTTGTGTCAGCCTCTCTCATCCCTTCCAAAGTTCCTACTTGTCTTTGACGCACCCATATGTCGCATTATAGGATGAGCACGTTGTGCAAACAGGCTCCTCTTTAAACTCGGTCTGACTCGTTTTGTACTAAGTACTGCTGAGTAAGTGAAAAATACGACGACAAAAACCTCAGAGAGACAATACAGACAAAATTGCATACAGGCATAATTTGAGTCCAACGGAGCAGAAGAGAAAGTGGCCAGTTACAGTACGGCTGGTGTTAAAGTTATCATCACAGGATGACATCAGGATTGGGGTCGGAGTAAGGGCCGGAATAAGCATTAGAGTCGTGTAGTGAGCTTTCAGGAGTGCACTTCCACTTCACGGCATTATTATGAAGAGCCCAGACATTAATTTAGACTGTCCCACAATGGACTCTGTGGAAGCCTCCATTACAAGCGGCACAAACAGCTTTTCCCACGCCAAACACACACAATCACTCTCGGCAGTTCTTCATTTGAGAAACAAAAGGATGGTAATAGTATTGTCAAATGGAAAAAGTTATTAGAGTAAAAAAGGTCTTCTATTTGGGTGCTTTTGTAGGCCACATTTATAGTGCCTAGTGTGAATGAAAACTACTTCAACTTTGTTGAAATGTCCTGCCTACAGAGGATTTTCGGGTGTCGGCTTCCTTTCTATTCACTTGAATTATGACTTGGGATCCTTCCTGTTCGTGGGAAGTTGTTCACAAGATACAACCAGTGAGAGGGGCTGAGAATTTTTCCAAAACATTGAGAAAGTCAGTTGGCCCTGAAGCTTACTGTGTATGAAAAATCGCATTGCATTTCCAGACCCATTTTATCAGCATGGTCCACATGACCTTTGCACAGATATGTTGTAAGGGCTTCGCATCGCTGAGGTTTTGAAGCATGGAGATTAGCACAGATTTAGGGATATCTACTCGTGACTTGAAGTAAATTGTATTACAGTAGAATGTCTTTTGCTACTCCAAAAATAACTTCGCGTGCCGCTTCCTTTCTCCGTATATGAAATTAACCACACAGAAAACGAAACAAAAGATGACTACATTTCCAACACTGTGAAAATCAGCAAGAACGTCGTTTTTACTCATTTTCCACATTCAACACAATTTCAGTAATTATATGGATAACTGTAACTTTATACTACAAGCTGGCGACTTTGTCGCAAAAAATACTACCTATATTCATGAACAACACATCCTATCCTCCCACAATTTCATTCCTTTTGGAGTAGTTTTTAAACGAGCTTGTAAGCCAAATACATGACTCATGTGGCGCGACCAGCTGAAACTATAATTTTCGAAGCATAAGAAAAGATTGTCATGCAGGGTTTGTCACGCCATGTGGTGGGCACATAGGCGGAAAAGTATACAGCAGCAGAAATGATAGTAAAATAGTTATGATAACACTCGCCGCTGGACGACAACCAATACAATTTACAGCAGTGGTTCATGGTCCATATAATATTGCATCCCATATCTCTACCACACAAGATGCAACGCCCACGCACTCAAACGTTGTTGATATGTAAACCCCATAATATATATAGCACCCATGTGGAAACTACTACAAGTTGACGTTATCAGTTTGTATCAGTTCTCTCGCCTTGTTGCCGGTGGCCGGAAAAATAAAATATAGTAATCCAGGAAAAAGAAACTAAGCAAAGATGAAAGAAAATCTTGTGAAAAAAAGAAAAGTTGATATCGCAAACTACACTTCGTACATCCTGCAGCAAAATGTGAAACTACAAACTTGGCAAATCAGACTGCGCCCAATTTTTACATACAAATGGTGGTTTAAAACGCGGTTACAGTTGGTGGGACGCTGATAAATGGGAGAGCAGGGAATGTTGCATGAATGAGGAGGCCCGTTACTATCCCGTGAAAGAAACGAATGAATATGCATGCAAAGTGTAGAAAAAAGATTGCAAAAGCTTTGATAAAAGAGAAGAGTGCGGTTGAAGGAGTTGAAACTCAAACGAGTCCGATTAAATATCCTTTCTCTCATTTCTCTTCGGAAAGGATTTTTGGTTGGCGAAGACATGGTACGAGAAATGCGTTTCTTCAGTTGTGACAGTTTACATATTTGAAGTCATGACTTTCGCGTCTCCAGCCATCAATTTGGTGACACTTTAGGAGTTGGCAGGAGTCCCGGTGCAGAATTGATTTTAAGCACGATTTCATGGATTATTTGCATTCCCCGTGTCTATATCTTCTCGCTTGCTAAGCGCTAATGGAGTTCGACACAAGCATGTCTGAAAGAATGATGAAGTTAACTGCACTTCACATCTTATCTCTGGGAAATGCTTCAGTTGAGTGTTTACAAATGAGGTACTTGTTTTTTTGAGATAGTAAAAGAAATGATTAATCCAACAATTTTTAAAATAAAAAATACACGTCTCTTAGAACACGAAAAAAATCATGTACAACTACAAAAAACTGGGCGACAACTTGCTTCCCGGAAAGATCGGATTTACGAAATTTCGTCGAAATGAAACCATGGTTCTCAATTCTGAGCCGCATCAGAAAGCGACATCACAACTAATCTTGTTTGATTAGATTAAAATTCATCGGCAGCGGATTTTGTGGAAAGAATGAAATGACCTAATTCTCATGCAGGAAAGGAGTTTTGTCTCCAGCCTCGTATCCAAACCACAATTCGCGTGCTCAGCGAATTTAATGATGTGCCTCAAACAATGCGAGGAGCAATGATAAAAATTGAGATTTATGAATTCATGATACATGACGTGAAATCGGTTCATTACTGGAGATTTCACGTCAACCAATCCAATATGAAATGCGGTTCAAGGCTTTGTGCTCATTCCAGCATAACTGTTGTTATTCAACAACGACTGGGAAATGATGACCTCCAAATGTTCTTTGGCAGTGGTGTTGACCATATTTCAAATAATTGGCAGTCTCCAAGTCTTCACAGATGACATGGCTCGAATCAATTGCTGAAAGACGACAGCTTCCAAGAAATTCCACATTTGGCACATAATTGCAAACTGGGCTGTCTCTCCTCGTCGACGTCGGTTCAAATTTCACAACGTTCAAAGCAAGTGACGCGTGTTGAGTGTCAGAGCGACGACTGAGCTAAATATCCCACATGCTTCTAATGAAGAACTAATACAGCGCCGCGCTTTACCCCTTCAGGCTGTGTATGCAAAACACTGTAATAAATTCCTTCTTCTAAATCATGTCAAAGAAAGCTAGAACTTCAAGAAATTTCTCAGTTTTAAGCCCGCCCTCCAGTTTTGCAATTGTCACCGAGCTGTGTGTCAGTGAGCCGTTGATGCATAATGTCAAGCTCATTCCGCTTTTCGATCATTTTGTGCCAAAAAGTGATTTTCTGTCGGCGACCGTACTCCGTCCAATGACTCTCCTTGCATCTCTCCACTGTATCTTTATATGCAAAGTATACAAAAAACCTTGAAAAACTGTTACATCTACCAGGATTTTCCCTTCCATTGAGTGTAACACTTTTTGCAAAATATTTTCTACCAACTTTTTCGCTACACGTACTATTTGTTTATGCAAATCCGTGTCGGCTAACTTCTAACCCGAAATCTTATTCTGCACTGCAGAAGAAGAAGAGCCCTGAGCGTTGTTCCTGCTACGAATTTCAACATTTTTTGGTCTGCATAGCGGAAACGTATGTAGACCTCTTTACGTCTAATACAATATGTGTGCATGTATAATAAGCAAACACAGCGCCAAACCTGTACAACACAACGTTAACAAGCTGACCTTTCTTTCGAGTCCTAGGAAACTACGACTCTTCACTCTGAGAAAAGGAAACGCCGAAAAAACCGGAAAGACACAGACTTGACATTCCTGTATGAATGGACTTTGTCGATATTGATCCGTCCGTTAAACTTCGGCATACCAAAAATAAACGTGAATGAAATCGCTTGCCTCAAGAGAGTGTGCCTCTTGTCAATATAAGAGCGGCCAAAGAGAACCGAAGCTTGTACATGCATCCTTACTCACCTTTTCCTCCAAATGCTGACCAAAGAGCCATTTCCAACGTCGAAAAGAGAAATCTGTGAATGACAGACGGGTTTTGTTGGGACACCTCGATCCTTATCTTTGGCCGTGTACTAGTCAAAGCAGGGTGTCCGTAGACAATTTAGGATATTCAAGCGAAAGCAAAATAACTTTGTTTTCATGTAGAGTCGCCTACAAACCCATTCCCTGACAACGACACACGTGGGTATGTGGATATTATGTAGTTTGGCAGGCTCACAGTGTGAGCTTCAGTGCCTAAGGTTTGTCGACTCTGATGTTGCCGATAGCATGTTTCACCGAGAGAAATGCATTCTCAACATGTTTTCATCATACGAGGCGGCAGGTGTCCAACCAAACAAACCACAACAACATGAGCACACGGCAATCACCAGTATTGCACTCGTTGCAGGCAGGTTCGTGTAAATACGTCAGTGTCAATCTCTAAGATATACCTACAGATAATACGGAGGTTTCTCATTTTGCGCATTGCTTTTGTTTCTGGAGAAAGAAAAAAATCATGAAATTCTCCCTTGCACTTTCTCATCCATCTTCTCTTCTAAGAAGACGCGTCAATGACTTGGAAAACAAGGTGTAGTGACGCAGTGGTGGTAGCATAGCATTTAATATATGAATGAGTACACGTATTCTCACCACTGAACACAGACAAATGTTAATTCTCCTCCTGGATTTTCATTTGAAAGAAGTCCACTGGAGTTCATTTGATCTTGTACCCCAACCGCAGTTGTACGCATTATCATTTTTAATTTAGGAAACAAAAGCTTAACGGTACGTGTTAGGAACTCACATATAACGCGTGATTTGATCAAATTTGCATACCGTGTGGACTTCAGGTTTGATATTGGGATACAAAACAGCGGGTTGTCTACTATGGCTAGTGTTGTAAAATTAAGTTAGGTAGTCTAGGAACACTGTGCTGTGAACCATGTTTCATGAGAAATTTCCCCCCAGCTACTTCCGCATCTATGCTTCATTCCTAAATCTCAGTCATTTGTCTAGGGGGAAAACAAGAAGAAAATTTCAGGTAAACGAATGATATGACAACGTTGAAACATTATGATGACTAATTATATGCCTGCGTAACTAAATAGGTGGTGAGCTTAGGAGGACCAGCGTAAGCGTGACATTTGAAGGATGAGAAAAATGGCGCATGTATTACGTTTCAATGTGTGAGGGTGTGATGTTGCCTTTATTCTCTCGAGTTTCATAATGTGAGCATTTGGTGAGCACAGAGGCCTCGGCTCGGAATAGACTCTATATAAGCTTTGGCAATAATGAGACGAGGGGAAAATGTTAGAGAAATGCCAGAGCTCTTTCATCTTCATCGTGCGCACACATTTGACATGACGATGATGATGCGTCTCGAAAGAGGCTAATGCTGATTTATTTGCTGTGCGCATCCTCAACAAGAAGGACCGAAACTTGAGAGCTTTCCCCGCTCGTTTTTGCGACACAGAAATAGTTCGAAGTGGACGGAGTCCCGACAGGGAAGTTGTGTTTGGAAGGTATTACAATGAGAAACATTTTAGATTTTTTGTAAATTCATGATGACAATGAAACCAACAACTTTAAATCAACTTTTAAATTTGACTCACAGTCAGTTAATAATCATACGACATGCTCTTGTCCTGAATTTGTCAACAAAACCAGTGTTCCCTCCACATTTTAGCATGTTTCACTGACAGAGTGCAGCTGAGGATACTTTATTGAAGGAGTACACAACAACCACAACGAGTTCACCGAGCTGAAAGTGAAGTATAGGCCGAAGATTTGCGCAGTCTGTTTTATTCTGCGGGTTGACATAATAATGTTCTCAAAAGGACATTGGTACACACACAAGCTTGTAAAGCTCATAAGGTATGGATGAGTGGAGTGGGTACGTATCATCACAGAAATGAGAAAAAACAACAGAAGGATTTAAGGTCGGAAAAATTGTGTAGGTACCCCATCCTCGAGGAGCAGAAGCCCTCCCGAGTTTTGTTAGTGTATCAAATGTTCCATTATTTACATTCAGGAATTGAGGATTCTCACATGTCCCGTATACTTTCTTGGTCGTCTTTTGCAACTCATCACAATCTGTCTTGCTGCGGGTTTTGTAGAATTCATGTTGGCAAAAAACCTGACTCGGGAGGGAATAGAAAAAATAACAAATGAAAAAGGACGATGGAAAAGCCTCACAAATCGAAAAATGCCCTTGCTCAGCTATAACATCACATATTTGTGTTAGCACGTGTGGGAATCACACTATATGCGTATACGTTTTAAAGCAGGAATTTCTCAAATTTCGTTTTCGCGAAACCACAATAAGACTGGGTGACGACCTTCGTTTTATCCCCTCCAGACACAACATCCCTGTCCGCCTGTATTGCTCACTTTTTTTTACCTGAGCACGACGAGCATCCCGGAGAGCCATTTCTGGGAAAAAATTTACAAGGAATATTTGGCACAAAATATCATTTCTTCGAGAATCTAATGACTTTGTATGCCCCCGAATGCATGAGGTTTCCTATTTCTCGAGGAAACGACTGGAGTTGATCGACTGTCAACTAGTGAAGAAATTTGAGTGATGAGTGTTATCTTTGAAAGTTATCTACGAAATTTTATATGTGTTGCACACAGCAGCCTACTGACCTTGAAAAAGCTACCAACTTCATAACTTACTTTATGAGAACATTAAATTTTCCTGTCAAAAAATGCTAATTTTAAAGTAATTTGTTTCGCTCTCGCTCCATTTGACGTTGTTTGGGCCAAGTAAATCTGTTGTGCAGCGTTGAGAAAATGGCTTCATCAATGCATGTGTAACTTTCTCAACTTTCTCCTAAAAAAGTTTCTTCGTTTCCCAAACTTTGTGAAGTCAAAAATTGATTCTTTAGTGAGTTGTAAGTACTGTGTTCATGAAACGAGATTTAAAACGACACTTTAAAAATCACTTCGTCCTCCAGGACCTTTTAGGAAAGACGAGAAAAAGTAAATGCCTCTTTGGAGTTGGTCTTCGTGAAAAGATTAAAAACTCGACAATTTTTCAGTGGGGGCATATTGAGACACTTAAGTCGATGTCAAACCTGGTCCAATTCATGGTGACGTCAAATTATCAATCAAATTACCTCTTCAACATCCATCCCAATTCAGTTTTTGAAAAACAGATTTCCACCACAATGTCCTCATTGGGTATGTCATACTTCTCAGTATCTCTTGCTGGAACTCAAAGCATTGTTTGATGATGGTAGGTCGTCATTAAAATTCTGATGTCAGATACACATCTACCTGATGGTGACATGCGTCCCCTATGCTTTCAACATTTCTACACAGCTTGTATGCAGCCATGCCACCTTGTTTTAGGTAAACACGGCCAATGTCGTTTACAACTCTTCCACAATATGGACTCAATCCAACCGTAATTTTGTACTCCACATGTTTTCTGTTGTGACAAAACGGGAGAGAATTATTGACAAAAAACAATCAAGGTAATGACTGCACCAACTGAACCCATTCCTTGTGGTTTTGCTACAAATCCTAAAAATGTGCAACGTAAGCACTCCGCTAACAACAAGCTCAAACACCGCGGATGAAAGTACCCGTCATAAAATTTTCATTAGAGAACCAAGTTTTGTTGTGACAGTTCAATTCAAGCCTGTTGTAGTGCGTAGTTCAATATAAAATCTACAATAAAGACATCAATGAATTATCAATGGAGATTACCCTGAAAATTAAAGCGTCAGTGAAAGTTACGCTTTCACTGTCGTGCTCATTGCACAACTTAAAACACAGTGAGCATTCTTACTGCACTCCAATCAGAACAGACAGACAAACACCACTCTCCCGAATTTTGCCAGCGAACAGGTTTCCCTGTCTTAATTAAATAATCAACGATGGCACAACATTCACCACGACAAACATTTGGTTGAGTTTTGCTCTCCAAAATGCGGGCTGCTGTTCAACATGAAAAGGACAAGCTCTCTCTCTCTCTGAAACTGACAAAACAAGAGCGCATAGTTCACCTCATGTGGATGTTCAATTACTAACGATATCGTCTTTCAGTATTACTCTAAACTATCTTTGCCTTTCTTTTTTCATCATTTATTCCCATTACTCGTTACTCACGTACATGCCGTAACTGTTGTAATTAAACGAGAGTTTTACTTGCCAATAAAACGAGTAGCGCATTAGAGAGGATGTAACGACCTCAGTCATTCGAACCCCGAAAAAACACATAACGCCGGGGAGATCAGTGCTGTTCTCAGCGTGAATAAAAATCGTGTCCAACTAGTGGAGTGAAGAAGCGTGAAAAAAAAGAGACAGAGCGATGAGAAATGAAAATAATGTTTATCATTCCATTCAACAAGCTTGAAGACCGCTAGAAAAAAAATGATATAAAATTGCTCCACTCTATATCTATCCACTCGTTTGCACTTTTAACGACGCAACAGTCCCAGAGAAAGAAGCTTATATTGACAAGCCCTTGTGCGGAAAGCCCACACCATTTTATTGCCAGTTTTTCCTCCGTGTCCACACTTTTATTTGCAACATGATTTCTCTGTCATGTGACTACTTAAATCACACAGCGTAGTATGTGTGTACGTGCGTAATAAGAAAAGATCCCACGGCGAGAGAAAATCATGATGATCGTCATCATGAAATAAAAAAATGTTACATGGGAACCGGAGGTGTATCTTGTTTTATGACTTGTTTGTAGAAATCCACTTGTATATACGTAAACACCTACACAATTTTTGTTGTTCTTGTGGCCACAGTCATTTCATACATTTTGAAGCAAGCCTCAAACCCATTCCGGATCATCTCGAAGTGAGAGAAAAGAGCTCTATAAAACTCGGGCAAAGGGATAACAAAATTTGCAAGGATTTCAGATTAATGGGTGTGAAGGTAAGCCTGTCTTTGGCGAGAATACACAACGAAACAAACTTTTCAAACGAGATTTCTTTCTCACATTGACGTTTCTTCGGTCCTGCAATAACCCTTTTTGCATTTTTTATTCCGTCATAATATCGCGAAAACAGATGGCATCATCCTTCACAAAAATTGCCGTGTGACTTTTGTGGTCTGTATTTTTTTGTACAAACTCCTCGTTGCGGCAAGAGTTTGGAATGATTAGTCCGGGGTGCTCCAATCTCACACTAGGGCAACAACGCGTTCCTTCCGTTGGGAGTATTTTTAAGAGTATCACACTGTGACGTGGCGTTGTCGTAATGCGATGTGATTTCAATGGGACACTTTATAATAGGCTGGTTAGTGGCATGTTGTCTAAAAATAGTTGACTGCACGGAAGCGTGCTCGTTGTGTGCTCACATCGATATAATAATATAATATTCGTGTTTCAATTCTCCCTTTATCCATGCCTCTAGCAGTTCCCCATTGAATGCTCTTTGTTTTTTGTGTAGAGACGCGGTGGCGATGGCTTCGTCTCGTGACTTGAACTTGTGTGATTTTCCACATCAACCTTAGCTTTCTTCGTATTTATCTATTTGATGATGATGTTCCTCTTTTTTAAAAAGTTGTAGAAGCTCTTTTCGTCTATTTATACATTTATTGTTGAAGTGCTATCATCAACTATGATGTTTATTGGGCAAACGCGATTTTTGTTTGGCGTAGTTGACTTCCAATTTGTAGGGAGCAGATTTCGTTGATTTTTATGAGTTTGGCAGCCGTGTAAATGTTCCTCTATGACTAGAGTTTTCACCTATTTTTTTTTCTTCATTTCCATCGTATAATGTTAGAATTTTGAAAAATTTTCTGTGCTTGAGCTAGAGTGTGAGAACGGTTTTTGCATTCTATTTACAACGAGATTGAAAACCTTCAAGCTTCTTCGTGGAATGATTTTGATTAATTGTGAGACGCCAAGGTGGAACATAAAAATGTTATTCAGCTCACTGCAATTGCATGATCGAATTGTACGAGGAGCACAAATACAAGAATGTATTGCTAATTCACGATTGGCTCCGACGAGAGTATTTCTTAGCTTCAAGTCACTTTTGATCATCTATTAGAATGGAATCGAAAGCATTGCAAACGTGCTCCAGATCTTAATACTCTTCTCGCGTCGAGGAGAAAAACACATTGGGCAAAGCAACCACTTAAGAGAATGGCCCAAAATAGGATCTCCGTGCTTTGTCGCGTATAGGCAACGCATAAAATATTGCATTGCAAATTGCTTTTTTCGTGTCTGTGCTGTATCTCCTCTTTGAAAGAGAGAAGTGAAACTAAATGCTCATCGTCTTACAAAAGAATTCCTTTTGTAGACTTCCAGGCAGATTACTCGTCTCACTTAATTTTTTTTACGAATCTTTCTCGCTTTTGGTTTACTCTCATCGATATTACAATTGATGGGCTCTCTAATGGTAAAACTTTGGAGTTACTATTTGCCTTTTCCTCTGCTCCCTGAAACAAGTCAAACCAAAACCAATAATGGTCTTGAAAAAACTACCTACTTCGACTTAAAAAAAATAAATCCAGTTCAGAGGAAACAGTGTGGCAATTTCCTCTTCACCATTAATAAGAAAGGTTCAACCTTTTCTTTCCGGAGGGAGATGAAATAAAGGCAAGGAGTTTTTTCCGCAACTAAATTTATACATGGTTTCGAAGGTCTAATTTCAGTATGGAGTGTGTGCTTCCGAGAAAAACAAATACGAGACAATACGGGAAAGAATCCTTTAATGGAAGTTGGAATCAGTGGAGTTGAAGAGCTTTCGCATGACAGTTTTGCAAAGTCAAACGTTTGGGACACGGTTAAACTTCGTACAATTATTACGTTTCTAGCACAACTTTCATCTTTTCGAGACGATGATAAATTAGCAATGCAATTTATAATTTTCAGAATTGACAATTTTAACAGCACGACGAATACAATATACAATACTCAGGGGAACAAGGATATTTGAAATTTCAGTTATTTTTGGGAGTCTGGACGTTTAATTGCGTCATATGAGGAATGAAACAAGTTATCAGCCGGAAAATGGATTTTTTTTTCTACTACGACTCGCTTCACAACGTTGGAATTGAGGCAGTTCACGCGGTAACATGGTGCTCAAATCTCTACTTCAATACTTCGGCACATTACGAAAGTATTGAAACTCCGCTCACAAGAACAAGGTTTCCAAGGTTTCCAACACAATTTAACCATCGAGCAAGGATTCGGGCAGTTGGAAATCAATCTGGAGTATTGATGACGGTATTAATCTTGATTTTACACTGCTTTGTCATTTTACTGGGTTTTGATAGCTGCTTTGTCAACCTCCTGAAATACTTAACCCGTCACCTTCGTTTATTCACCTGACTCACGTCGGTGTTACATGAGCACTCAATTACGATTGGAATGAATGTGATCGCAGCAACTCTTCCAAGAAAGAGAAGTAATATCAAGGTAAGCACTTCAAAAGGAGTTGCAATGTGAGGTGACACAGAGGTCAACAAAAAAAACATACCTTCGTGAATGCGCTCTTTGTGTAGGTATTCTGTTTACCCAACAATTTGGAAGGAACACACACACGTCCTATTTCATGTCATAAAAACTTTGAGCAGAACAAATATTACGTTGATATAGACAGAAAGTCTCACTTTATGACCGTGTGCGATTATGTCGTCTTTTTCTCCTGAAATCTTTGCAAATGGGACAACATAGCGAGTCACTCCTGAGCAAACGAAGTTTTGACATTCTTCATCTTTCCGGATCAGGAGCACGCTTGGGAAATGGATTAAAAAACGGCGTTGAGCGGTACACCGTACGACATGATGATGAGTTATTATAAATGGATTTTATGCTTCCATCAGATATACAAAAGCACTTTTACAAGAAATTCAACCATTTCTCGGAAGAATGTTGTGTGTCAACTTGTTTGTTGCGTAATGCTTTCAGACCGTGTATGTGCCACTCATTCCAACCTGACAGGTTGACACTGGTGCATGAAAGTTGTCTAAACCTGAAAAAAATGGGCCAGCTACATATTGTGAGCGGTGAAATTGGCATCTCAGCGGAATATGTATTTTATAAGATATTCGACGATATGTCGTCTCGTGAAATATTTTTAGTGTATTGGTATTGGCCCACGAAGTCGACTGCTTAATTTGAGACACCTGCTGCTCTCGTCTTTACTTTGCTCTGGTTTCTTTACTTTCCATCTCTCTGGTTTCCTGTGTGCAAATGTGGTGAATGAGTTAATAGAAAGAATTTTGATTAGCTAAATTCTCAATGATACAACAATGCCCGGGGGCAACGGGATTGACACGAAAACAAAGAGAAAGTTTGTAGAAGAGGATGATGGGTTTTTAGAACCCAGAAGAGCGTCTTTCTCTGAGTGAAATTGGCTCATCTCGAAGAGTCGAGAGAGTAAAGTTCATTTCTCTTGTGGCTGAGAAAAGTTGGGATTTCAGGAAGCAGATAACACTCCATTCTTCACAAGTGCACGTAGAGAGCAGAGAGTTTTGTAGATCAAAGCTCTTGATAGGTTGTTGGCTTTATAGAGGGTTTTCAGAAAAACCACAACAACGCTCAAAACATGTTTTTCTACCAGTGATCATCAGTTTCGATGCGAAAACGTGACTCTACCACTGGGGGGATATGATTTTATTAAGTCAACAGCATTAATAATGCCACAAGCGCTCACGAGCAGATCTCTCTTGTTGCTGGAGAAAGGTTGTCGATCAAATGAAATACAATGTCACAGCAGGACATTCCTTGTTTCCATCAAACACGACCCGTTTCCTCTGATCCTCCCTCTGTGATCCTTTTCTGATGGAGCGTCGACTCAGCTTCCGCAGTCGTTGTGTGATTTATTAAGAGATTTGCAGGGTATTACTCTAACGTCTTTTTTCTAAAGTATTGAAGACAACGACAATTGCAAACAAGAACAAACGTCACGTGCATCACATAGCACAGTTAAGATGATTCGCATGTCTGTCCCTGAAAGGAACTCCTGCAGAGACATTGCGTTTTACAAAGGCTCTTCTATTGTACAACAAAATCTGTAGCGTCGACAACAGAGATATCAACGCCACTCTAGTCGAAGAGAGTTCTCCGTTCTAAATATTTCACCCCGTTTACCCCGAAATTCTTGAGCAGATTCTGCATCCTGTGAAATATGCAACACTTCCAGAAACTCTTCAGTTCTGAGAAATGAAGACACAAAAGTTGCAGGTTTGTACTCCACGACTCCGGTTTCGCCACTTCAAAGTCATGATGAGTTTGTATGAATATCGAATTAGCTTTTATCAAAACTTTCTTTGCACCGACATTCACTACGTGGGCGGTGTAACCTTGTATTGTCAGGACTTGTTGAAGAGCTTCCAAATCAAATGAGAAAGCAGCACCTTTTGCCATATGAAACCTCAGCCCGTCAAAAAAAAATGTATTTGTTAAGAGAAAAGGGTACAGTGATAAGATATCATTTACAATCGCTTCACGGAGCAGTAGAATGAAACAGAACGCTGTGCATTTGATGTCGAGCATAAAAAGCTCCTTTTGGAGCCCATCGAATTACTCTGAAAAGCCCTTTCTCTTCAGCAAATCAAGGTGATGAACCAAAGCCAAAGAGAGTGAATGTACCGATTCATAGTACAAGGCAAGCAAGTAATGTAATTGCTTGTGTGAAAGCACAAGGATTAGATAGAGATTAGACTGAGGCTTACCAAAAATGAGGGTGAGCATATCAGCAATCGCGAGGTTGAAGAGGTAGTAATTAGTGGAGCTCCGCATGTAGTGAGCTTTGGCAATGACGAGGCAGGTGCTCAGATTACCAAAGATCCCCGTGACGAAGATGAAGGAGTAAATGACCGTGATGGGAATGAGAGAGGTAAATGGGAGGTGTTTCGGGCCGAGGTACTTTTGCAGGTAGTTCTCCTCATAGTCTTCCGTCAGGCTGAGGTTCGCGAACGACGAGGAGTCCGTAGGGAAGCTCAGTTCCGCGGATCCCTGCTCTTCCTCCGTCATCATGATTGTCTCACCTTGCTCGTTGTCGCCACCGATGGCTCGGAGGAGGTGGTGAACAAGATGCTGTCCTTCACTTTCCCAATCACTACTACTCCCCATGTTCATCGCTGTTCTGCTTTGATGTCGTTATTTTCTAGTATAAGTGCAGCCATTATTGTCCGACTCTCTCCAGACGGTACACACACTCCTCAAGCCAGTTTTGACAAAGGGAGTTTCTCTCTTTAACAAAATAGTAAACCAAAAATACACGATGACCAGAAAAAATTGTTTTTTTCGAGTTGGTTGCGACGCGAATCAAGATGTGGCGAACCGTGCTCTGCTTTCCCCTTCTGGGTCATTGTGAGACACAACACACAACAACCTTTCCACCGTTCCTCCAGCTTTAACTCTGCGCAACTTTCTCCGTCCTGTGACCACAGTCTTTCGGTAGCAATAAAACGGAGAACTGCATTGAATATTAATATTCTAAAGTAAAAGTCTGCTTAATGTGAGTAGAAATCTGCAATAATCGTAGCCCTTTATTTAAAAAACTCACGAACTCTGTAACTCGCTCTCGACTCGTGTCACTCGAGTGTGAACTCCAAACGTCGACTAGAACTCAGAGAGCTTTATTTGTGTCACGATGCGGGATCGAGAGTACGGTGCTGAGTGGGGGAGGTGATGGACTGCAAAGAGTTTGCTAATCTACGATGACGATGATGATGATTTGCCTCTTGCACCAATGACACTTGTAATGCGATACTTGACGTAGACGTGTGTTGGTGGAGGTGTACGAGAAGTTCTGCTAGAAATTGCTCCCCCGACGCCAGCTTTTACAACTCAACGGCTTCCACATTTTCATTCATGCACCACACGACAGTCTGGGGAAACACTCGGCGAGTATAGTAGTCTGTTTGGTAATGTAATATTTAAAAGATAATGAAAGCTGGAAGCACGCAGCGAAATGCGAGGAAAAAGTAGGGTTTATTTCTGGATTCAAAGTGGTGTAAATTTTTACGAGGGAAAACGCACCGAATATCGATGTTTCTCCCGAGAAAGTCACTTTATCAATGATGTTCGGTTAGAATAGCTCACTCAACTTCAGCTCCTTCATTCGGAGACCTTTTAAATGTTAATGTGTTTGAGATATGGGATGGCTGACGAAGCTACATTCAACATTCACAATTCTTGAGAAAATCGTTCCTTTCTCTGGGTCACTCTTGAAATGATGATGAGTTCCTAACAGCACTGTATTTTTTACAAAGCTTACAATCCACTTCTTCTTCTCCCAACAAACCATGAAAGAAAACGTCCTTTGGAAGTTCACACATATAAAATACACAGACGCGGACTTGAACTAGTTTGAGAGTGGCCGATGTACTCTTAGAAACTGAACTGAAATTAAGGGAGAAAATAATTTCAAAAATTGTTTTCTTTCACTCTCAAAATGACTCTTTTATTGCAGTAGCATAATAATATCATCCCACACACAAATGTTCATTTAGAGGACCCTCTCTGTCTCTCTACTTTCTACTCCATATATCTACTCGCATGTGCTGTAGTCAATCGTTTTTGTTGTGTTTTTTTTTCAAATAAGAAAAAAATAACTGTAATGAAAGAGAGTATACGGAATACTCGCAACTGGTGACAGAAATACTACTATCTCGTGAACTAGCTTCACTTGACAAAGTTCTTTCTTTTCTTTTGAAATCTGTCTTGTCTTCACTCTGTATTTTCATATGACGGGAGTGTGTGCATGGTCGCGTCGTCGTGAGCAATGGAACGCTTCTCCTCACGAAGTGGCCTGGCTGGCTGCAGGGAACCCGAGTTTTGTACGTTTGCCAAAAAAAAAAAAAATACCCGTGAAAGTGAATGAATAGGGCAGCACGTTTTTCCGTTCGCCTTCGCGTTTCGCATATATAGCCAGAAAGAAACGCATACCCAACGATATGGGATATCCAAGAGGAGCTTCTTGGTGAGCCAAGCTTCCCTAGTTTAGTCTCTGCATTTTCTGCATACTACCAACACTCGGGATAAGAATTGAATGATTCTCCGTCAGCTCTCTTTTGAACGTACCTACATCCATTCCGTCTTGAGGGACAGGGCGCTTTCTTGCATCATACGGACATATTCTGCAATGAAATTTGTAAGCTCTCTTCCGTTTTTCCTCCTGCTTTGCATCACTACACCATATCGCTTTGACTTGATTTTCTCAAAACTCTTTTCTCTCTAGTCCTTTGTTGCAATTCTTAAGGCTACTCGTGGCAAGAGCATCAAAACGAAATGTTCAAAAAGATTCGAGAGGGCAACCAATATAATATTATGAAAACTTCGTGTCCAGCCTCATGTAGTTGAGGATGTCTTCCCACTTGTGTTCAACCACTCCGTATAATATCCAATTGAATCCTGCTCAACTTACTTGGGAAAGGGTACTTGTCCTCTGAAGGAGAGCGGAGGACTCTTATCGTGATCACGTGCTGGAACAAGTATTCCGAGAATGTAACAGAAGAGAATAAGCGTCAAACGGAGTGATAGTGAAATCTGTAATCATTAGTGGGCCTTTGCAGGTTTTGGGTTCGGTGGAATCAAATGTGAATTGAATTCATGGTGAGGACATGCCACTTGTATTTTGCTTGGCCAAACATGAAACGAAAGGGGGAAAGAGGTGAATAGCTGAAGCTGCGCTTTTCGTATTCTTGGAAGTTGTTTCTCTCCAAGTGATCGGAATGATCATCGTCTACGGAGAGCGTCGCCAAATGCTGATGATCTCAGATATCCATTCATTGAATGGATACGTAGCATTGAAACAAAAAAGAACGTGTGCTGCAGCGAAGTCACCACCCACGCGCCTCTTTCCTTTTGCTTCTTCATTCACAAACAGGATTCTTCTTGCGTGGCTGCCATTCAAGTTGTTTTTCCCTGATGAAATTGAAGACGGGAAGTTGTCTGACTCTGACACATTGTGGTGTTACAGGAAATGCTGCGTTGAGAGAAAACTGCCACTTTGACGAAAATAGGCAGGGATCTAATGAAAGAGTGGTGAACACCCAGAGAGGAAGAAAGATGAGTGTCAATTGCCGATTTGTTGTATTTTTCACTTTCACAAGTGACGTGCCTCAAACTCGTGGAGTTTTTTTGGTGGTAAACGTCAACTCGCTGATGTTTGCCACTCAAACTTGGCAATTGCTTGCGTATTATGAGCTTCCTTAAAAATTGCTGTGTATAACTATTATCATCATAGAGTGGGATATGTGAGGATTCTTCAGAAAAACGGAAGGAATGTAGAAAACACATGAAAACTTGTTGTCGAAGTGTGAGTGAATGAAACAGAAGCAATGACGTTTATATATGCATAATTCACTTAGCAATTGTACTTTATTTTTAGTTAATTCACTATTTCCTAAATGATCGTCTTTTAATGTTACATAATATATGTATATATATGGTTTAAACTCTATTAAATCGAGATTCGCTTAACTACATTCCAATATGTAACCGTACGTAATCTGTCTCTGTGTAGTTAGACGTTCCTCATTCGTCATTCCTTACAATAATACATGATAAAAATGAGGTTTGGTAAACGGTTAGTGCAACATACACATATTATATATTCGGTAATTATACATTTCATCATTACACATTACAGCGACTGCGTTTCGTACTGATCGTCATCATTCATGATGCACAATATATTATAACGTCTCCTTCTTGATTACATTTGAAAATGACATCCTCACGACTTTCTTCTTAAAAATCGCTCACGGAACGGCTATCATTGTCAAGAGACGAATGTCTTAAGAAACTCACAAAATTTTCGGAAGTGTTGATTTATGTCTAGTACATTTTATAATTCATTTATTGTTGCTTCCTGATAAAACGTTCTCTTCAAAAATTCTCTCTTCTCGACGATCTTACTAGTAAGAATACTTGTAAAGCTTGACGCAATGATTCCCTGAATCGGCGATTGCGACGTACCCATCTGATGTCACAGTTAGTCCTTGAGGTCCGTAGAGTGGTTCTACAGAAGTGCTCACGTACGACAGAAAAGAGCCTTGACTGTCAAAAATCTGCAGAGAAAACAAGATGGATTGTTAAGTTTTGAGTTGTTGAGAAAGTGCACAAAATACGAGTTCATTACAGAGGAAGTTATTAGAAAATTACGTACTTGGATTCTACTGTTTCCCCAGTCTGCGACAAGGATGTTGTCATTCTTGTCAATAGCTATGCCAGTTGGAGCATTAAATTGTCCGTTGCCTTCTCCATTTGTCCCGAAACTGTACAGGTAGTCGCCGTCGGAATCGAATACCTAGAAAGAAGAAGTTTAAACTCTGTTATCGTTCTAACTTGGAAAACTTGGAGTAAGAGTTTACCGAATAGGAATTTTTTTGAAGTACCTTTACGCAGTGATTGTGAAAATCCGTGACGACAATACTACCCTTACTGTTCACTGCGATGAAGTGCGGTCCGGCAAACTGTCCCTCATCATTTCCCCGAGAGCCAAACTTATGGACGAGCTTCCCATTCGGTTGGAAAATGAGAATGCACGATGCTTTGTTATCTACAACGTAAATGAGGCCGTTTGCATCAACAGTAATTCCTTTCGGACCGAGCAGCTTTCCATGTCCAATTCGACTCATAAATTTCCCAGTTTGATCATAAATTGAGATCCATTTGTTGTCGTAGTCGGCAATCGCGATATTTCCATTCGACGGCAGAACGGCGACTCCAACTGGGCGCTGAAGTTGTCCGACGGTTCGGCCTCTTGCACCGAACTTCACTTTACACTCGCCAGTGTTGTCGAATATTTGTATACACTGATTATTCGAGTCCGTGACCACCAGCCGACCTTGCGGTGTGGACGCCACTCCTTGCGGATTTGTGAATTCGCCTTTTCCCCGTCCTCGCTGGCCGATTTTCAGGATCAGATCATCTTCCAATGTGTTGCTCCGTCGAGAACTCGAACCCAAGCCATGGATAGACCCTGTAAAACAATGGGAAAAATGTTTATTTTAGTATTGCACAACAATTACAACACAAAGCTATAAAGGCACATGCTATTTTAAAAGCCCCAAACATAGAGAAATCTGTTAAAAATTTACCGTTTGTTCTCATTGGATGATGATGATGATGATGTCCATTATGGTACTTTTTGGTTGGTGTGGACACCCTCGATCTAGGTGACAATGATGCAGCACCATTTGCACGAGGAATACGCGACGACGGATGGTAACCACTTCCCGTTGGAGAACCCCTAGAATTAGTTCCGTTCATGTGATGAGGACTCGGACTAGAGCTAGTAATGCCGTCATCAGCATCATAAGCATAAAACTGGAAGAGCAAAAAATGACATTACATTTAGTTACACAAAGAATTAATTCTCGTCATCACAGTAAAAAGCTAACAACACGTCAATTGGGGTTGAATTAATTACTTGGAATGGACTGCCTGAGATATGTTGTCCCTTCACAGAAATCGAAAATGCAAACGGGCCCACACGCGAGACAAGAAACCGAATGGTGAATGATCTGCTCTCCGACTCCATCGGTGGCTCGAACGTGAAGACAACATCTTTGGTTGAACAAGTGATCTGGATGTCACTGAAGTGAATGTCCGCCGAATTGTTCGTGGACATGTGAAGTCGTAGGAAATGGCGACGCTGGATTGGAACACATCTTGACTCTACAACGTCTCCCGACAAGGCCCAGCCTTTCTGCACGTTGGAGAAAACGCGGCCCAACACGTTCGTGTCCACACTGTCCAGGCTCTGTTTATCAAACCTGCACAAAAGGAAAACGTACTTACAGTTAAGCTGACCATAAGCAATTTGCGGATCTTATATATTTTCGTCAAGTTTGATGTCATCACGTACTCTATTGAAGAATCCTTAGTGATTGCTTCCGGACTAACGCACATTTTGGAATACTCCTCCAGTCTATCCCCGATCTGCTTCTTGACAAATAAAATTTCCGTTTCGTTCTCATGACTTAAAGCTCTTTCGGTGAGGGAACAGCATTCCCGGACATCTTGCAAATGAGTTGAGAGTCGGTTCTTTGATTTATCTACACACAAACCCATGGTCATAAAACACCCCGAGCCCGAACTTCACCATTTATTTCATAATTTCCATAATGATTATCTTACGAAGCTGATCAAGCTTGAGATTAAACTGCGATACTGCATCCTCCTTCAGCTGGTGCCTCCGTTGATTGATTTGTTCCAGTAGATTATCAAAAGTCTCATCAATATCACTTATGACTTTACCCTTTTGCTTACTCAGAGCGTTGCTCCCGTCCTCAGTCAATTTGATTGCGTCTTGCAGTTTCTCCACCTACGACAACCAAAAAATTAGGACGCATTGCCGTGATTTCAATTAACACTGCGTTTGTTTGGCGACGTACATTTAACTGGACCGAATCCATTAGTTGCTGAAGCCTGTTCTTTTCCTCCATCACTGCATCCATCGCCCTCACCGTTGTATGTCGACCGTGCTCGATATCAGTACAACTGCTGCAAATTGCGGTGTCACAGTCCTTGCAAAAGAACCTTAGAGTTTGACCTAAATATCGGAAACAAGTAAAAATATTTATTTTCTCTCTCTCTCTCTCTCTTTAGCCATTAGAGAAAACGGCTTCGAGTGCTCAAAAAACTCGATGAAGTGCTAAACATATCGCTCAATTACCGGCGTGACTGGGACAGTAAAGGTATCTTGCACTATCACCATTTTCTGAGGAACTGTTCGTTCTCTTCACACTGGTCAGTCTCTTCACCCTGGTCTGCGGTGGTGGCTCACTATCCAATTCTACTATCTGATGACACGAGCTCCCCAATTCCCCATCGTCCACCTACAAAAAATAACAGCGTACAAAAGCGTAATTGGATATGCAAACAGAGGACATGGTGAGATGACACCCATTTATTCAAACAAGTCTCATTGCCAATTAATCAAATGACAGTGTGACCACAGCCCTTGGTCGTACTGATTTTGTAAAATTTTCAACCTACCATTGTTGGATGCTTTACTGAGCACTCTTGGCACATGTCCAGATCACAATCATGGCATTTCAATTTGGCCAACTGGCCACAGTAACAACACCGATGTTCCACGCCTTCCTTGTCCATTGCGAGATTCGTAACGCAGAAATTCGTCTGAAGGGCTGACACCTGAAATCAATCGAATGCATCTCCTTAATTTCCGGGCTAACTTTTCCTGAGGTGATGAAATCCAATTATTATCACAGAGGGTAAAAGGGTGCGGAGCTCAATTTGTTTAATATAAAATACTACAGTAAAAGTTAAAGAGTGCGAGATTTTTTTTACCCCTTTCTCTGGAAGAATTGACTGCTGTCCACAGTCGGGACAAGTCAGTGTCAGGCTCTCAGGAGGCAAGTACGCTATCAAACAGCATTCACAAAACGTATGCAAACACGGTAAGACCTGCAAACAGAGAAACAAAGTGGAACACTATTAGATCCTGTCATTCCTATGACTGGGGTGAGGAGGAAGCGGATCGCTATATCAAATAACAAACATTATCCTCCTCCAATTATCTTTTATCTTTGTAGATTATCTGAACAAAAAATTCCATTCACTCTTTCACTCCAATCTCTGCTCACGGCTGTGTGTTTGCAGTGTATAGCCGTCCCGGAAATTCATTTCACGAAAGATTTGTGTGTGTGGATAGTTTGGAGGAATTAGTGAAATCAGAATGACCTCGTGCGATGAAAGCACTTCCACTAAATACACAACCAACACTGTTTCTTATCCGAATGACCGCGTCAAAATTTGGCAGTGTATTTGCTTTTCCTTCGTACAGTATTGACAACTGGTACAAACAACTGGAATTTATTATCCAGCTGAACTACGTTCAGCATAAAACATTTAACACAAAACTTTGAGCCGAAAAACGTATAACAATTTCAAAGTCAACGGCGACTGCACACGGAGAAACGTGCAAATTCTCCGCAGATCCTGTTTCATCACGGCGCATACTTGTAATATTATGCGTACATAGTTTATGTAAATGACGCCTTTATTCCTTTGTTCACTTCAAAATTTTGTAATTCAACGCAAAATTGGATCGCTACAAAAGATTCGTCACTACAATCTTCGTAACGAAGCAATGCAGGGAATGTCCTTCCAAATTCCTAACCTACAAATCTCCATTGGATTATATAGGAATTATTTGTTTGTGTGTGTACAAAGGATTTTCGTCTGTGATAAGAGTTGCAAAAATCTTCAAACACATTGTCCGATTAGAAACAATTAGTCCTTCATATTATATGCGATCGCCAATCCAACCAGCGCTCAAATAAAAAGCCGGTTGGTATGTGTACGTCACACTAAAACATATCAACCTAATCTGACTAATAATTGTTTAGCCCCTATTGTCATCATCTGAATATTTACCCCTTTTAAAAATCAGAGTAACACTTACTTGTTATAGCCGGCTCAAGCCAAATGCACTATACAAGGACTCGCTCAAATAAATATCAACCGAAACACAAAAAACTGTACACAGTCCACACCCGTTTGTCATCCTCAGCATCACCACACAAACTATGCAAACTTGGCCAAGTCAACAAGTACAAGTTCAAAACGGCCATTCTCTCAGTTCAAGAGACTGAAGAGATCAATATCTGCAAAATACAGGGAAACAGCCAAAATGTAATATTTGGCTCTCCATAAACACCCCCAACGAAGAGGGTAATGAAAAACGGGCCGAGATACGCGAGATTGGCACTGCCAAAGAGATATTTTTACATGATACATAGTTTAAGTGAAAATGACGATGAAGATCAACTTTTTTTTGCACGGCACCTTCCAAAGGATTAGGAATTATTTTACTGGCCACAGTAGTAATAATGTTGTATACACAAACTTTGAGAGACAATCCGAAAGCAACTTTTTCTGGCTTCACCCTTTCGTGTGCCGTAAACTATAAGATAATGGTCAGAATGGTGAATGGGGGTACGTGTGAAAATATTGTAATATCTGTCTAAAAGAACTGTTGAGAGAAAGGAGGAGCAGTCACGCAAAATAAAACCTGATCTCATATCCTTAGCATCGCGTCCTCCGCTTAATTTCGTGCCAAAGAAACATGGTGTGAAAACCCATTTTTCAATCGATTCCACCAAAACTCGTGATCGACAAACGTCGCATTTTAATAGAAACAATAGTAGTTGTTGTGAGAATCGAGTTTTCCCGTATCTACACACTCACACTAAACTGTCGTCCTTTTTAAATAACTTTTTAAAGCTTTGTTCCACGGCGTCGTTGACAAAGCCTTTCTTGCCAAATTAAAAATGGACTGACACCACACACGCTCAACGTGTTCTTTAATGTGCAGGGTCACTGTCGAACTTTAAGTGGAAAACATGCATGTTCCTAGTACTTCTTTTTACTTCTGCGAATACAATGCAGAAACGCGAGAACGGAGGAGAAGAATGGAGTTGGTCACCGGGTCAGGATGAGCACAAAAGCATAAGTCCTCTGCGATGTTGAGCTATGTACATTTTTATTTGGGAATATATCAGAGACCGTAACAAAATCGTATAATATTCTTCTTTTGCAGACAGCACAAAGAGAAATGAGAGAGTGACATAATAATGCCTCCACCACTGACATACGCAAAGTGATATTTATCAGTCTCTCTGGCAGAGATGAGTCGGTGTTGATATCTCGTGCTCACTGCGACGTGGGACACTGTACAGTGATAAAGAGCAACAAGTCACAGAGGAACAAAAAAAGCATAATGAAAAAATACAGTCGGATGGTCACCGTGGAAAGCTAAAGAAATATTTGCATACGTCCACAAAGGAATCCATGTCCCAGTTGGCTTGTCGCAACACAGTGAATATATGTGTCGTTCCATCCAAGTGGCTTATGGTCATTTAAATGTTTGAAGCACACTCAAAGAATAAAAATGGGCTCAATTCTCAAAGTGAAATGAGGACACGAGCAGAGCCACGACTGGAGAATTTTTTTAGCATGTTTAAAAACTAAAACGGGGTGCTCCTTCTAACATTGTATATAATTCAATCATTTCCCCTCGTTAAAGAGTGATAGATTATCAAAGTCGTGGTGAGTATAAAATATTCGCCTACCTTTCTCCTGGGACTGTGGTGTCCTAATACACAAAGAGAATACATGTATAGGTATAATGTGCGTGAGCACAAAGACCATCATTCCTGTATACATACGACTTTGTATTATTGTGTAGTCTCTAGTTCTGTGAGTAAAGTACACCGA